>VXAZ01003344.1:0-244728 GCA_013399875.1 Gymnorhina tibicen | reverse complement strand
GGGCGGTGGCGAGCAGCCCCCCATGGGCACGGCGGCTCCGTCGGGGCTGGCGGGACGAGGGCTGCGGCGGGGTGGGCTTCGGCTGCAGGTGCGGCCAGGCAGCCGGCCAAGGGCCGCTTAACGCGCGGTCAGTGGCATCGGAGGATTATCGAGGAGGTTTCCCCGGCTGGGCAAGAGCTGAGGCTGATGAGAGGACAGAGACACACTTCCGTGAAACAAAGAGTGGTAGAGAGTCCATTAGGAAACATAAATGGAGGAGAAAGTGGGATTTCAAGTTACCGGTGTGGTCAAAAATCTTGGGTCTGAGAAGTAAGAATGGAAGACATACTGATACAATAGAGTGAATTAAAAGTCCGGCATGTTTTTAAAACTGGACTTTTACTATCTCTTCCATGCTGGTGAGGATGAAAGATCCATGTAAAGATAAGTCATTGGAACACTGAGAATAACAAGGAAAATGGGAAGAATTTTGCTGCAAATAACTGTAGTTTATAGAAAACACATGGAGTACCTGTTAAAGAAAATGTAGGTAAAAAATATAATGCCAATATGGAATAAATGGATAGCCCTTTTGATACCTTTTTGTTAAATTTACTAAAAAGGAGCAAAAAGCGTTTCAAACCCAACTGATTCTCAGCCTCTCTGACAGCAAAATGAACGAGTGGGCTGTAGACAGATAAAATTAGCTGACATTTGAACGTGTGAGAACTACTGTAAATCCCTGTTAATGTTTCAGAAACACAGGGAGCCTTTTGAAAAAGGACTGTATTAAACCACACACACTTTGTATTCTCTGGCTGAAAGGCAAACAAGCATTTTCCTTTGTCTCTTTTTCATACTGGGGCCAAATCTGACACTAGTTGTGTGATAGAGTCTAGAGGTGGAAAAGACTTTGTCCAAGGCAGGATTATTCTCTTCTGTCTGGTTATTGGTGTTCTCTCCCTTGAGCTTCCCATCCCCCCATAGCACACCCTGCTTAAAATCTCAAATTTATTTCTGGTGAGAGCATGCAGAGGTGAATGTGTGTGTGTGTGCTTACATGCTGTACATCTTTCGTTGAAAACACTTTGCATTAACTACAGGCAAGCCCCCAAATCTGTTCTGTGAATCTTCAGTCTTATAATAAATGCAACTTCAACTTTACAGACACCTATTTAATAAAAGCTCTACTCTCTGTTCAGAAGGAACTTCAAAGGTAAAGTCGAGCAAGTGACTTTTAAAGGGCGTGAGTAGGATATTAAAGCAAAACCCACTGTTTATTACACATTTACTTTTCTTACTGTGTATCCCTGCTACACCTGAAGTGCATCGGGTAATACACTAATTTATTTAAATGTTTTAAAATGTAGTTTGGCTATTATTCTAAAGAATTTTCTTTCCAGATGAAAACCTGGCTCAATTGGAGTTAGTAAGAATTTTACTTTTGGCATCTCTTTGTAGAATAGTTTGGCTATTATTCTAAAAAATTTTCTTTCAAGAGGAAAACTTGGCTTCATTTGAGTTAGGGAGGATGTAATTATGGGCTTCTGTGGCTCTAGGTTACAGTCTTAAATCCTGTCTTCCTGCAACATTCCCTGAAAGTAAAATGCAAGAAGGTATGAGATAGAAAGGGAATTCACACACCAAAACTAAATAGTGAAGGAAAGTAACAAAATGGGAATAAATATTAAAAAAAAAGGTGTCACTACCTTTGTTAATATGTACTACTTCTGGCAGTTTAAAATGCATTTTAAATATAATTTTAAAGCACATTTTTAAAGCTGTGGAGAAGCTGGAGAAAGAAATAGCACAAAAGGCTTTGACAAGGTTGGGATAGTGAGGCGGATACAGGTCCTTGATCCATCAGTTTAAATGGTACTATGTTGCAGGACATGCTGGAGGGAGGGCTGGAACTCTGTCATGCTGGCAGCTAGGAAAGGATTAATACACTGTAGTCGAGCCTGGAAGTTACACACATGGTAAGTGTACTTTCCCAACGAGATGGGCTATCAAACTTGCACCCAGCTAAGCAAAAGATTTGAGACAAAGAAAATCAGAGTTTCTACGAACAGAAAAGAGAAATTGCCAGCAGCAAGGGCAGCTTGGTAGTAATAACAGCTTCAGATGGAACAGAAGAGAGCAAACTGAGATATGGTTTCCCTCTTAATGAATCAAGTTGTGGGATTTATCACAGCATCCTACACTTTACAAGGAATGCACGCTGCTGAAACAGAGGCAATTCTACACAGCGTGGAAACAAGAAAGGTTTCATTTAAAGTGAGTGGGCAGGCAGCCTACATTTGGTACCTAGACTTCAGAACATGCCACTTACTGGGAAGAGCAGAAAAAGGGCATTAGCTTCTTATAAGCATGTTTGATACCTTTGAGTTGTCCCAACTCTGACCTTCACGAGAAGGTTGCATTGGCTTGAATAAACAATCCTCGCTGCATATTTGTTAGAGACATAACAGTTCAGAAACAGGAGTTTAAAAAGGGTTTGCATTTTCTAGTTTAAATCATACCCATTAATGATAAATTAGACTAAGCGTGTTCATGCTGGCATTTTCTCTGCTATAACTCATTAAATAGATTGAAGTTGATTGAGTGCAATGTCCTTTTCAAGAACTGGTCTCCATTTGTTTTAACTCCCACAGAGACCTTGTCAGATGAAGGACAGTGAAAGTAGCCCTGCTGGTTATGTTCTAGATTAGGTTTGTGGTCTAAAAGAATGAATGTGATATAATCCACGCATGAGTGCCATGGCTAAATAACTAACCACTCTGTGTAGTCAGAAGTGTTACTGTAGCAACAGAGACCCGATAACCGGAGAATTGCCCACTCCTAGGGGCTGATTATTCAGGTTGTGCTGGGATTTGCACTATCAGAGACAGGCTGCTGTTGGTACTCGAGACAGTTTTTTTACAATGAACCGAGACAGTTTTTTTACAATGAACCAGTGCTTGACATTGCCTTGGAGGGTATTCAGATGTAATTTTCTTACTAAAATGGAGTACAAGTATCTTTAGAAGGAAGGAGTTTTGCAATTAAGAATTTGACATTCTGTCTTCAACTTACTTTGGGATGCTGCATTACCATGACTGAAAAATTCTATTTGAATTTTTGTCAATGGAACTGATCTTTCATTAAATGGTTAAATTAAGTGAAAGAATGGAACAATTGCCCTTAGAGAATTTCTATCTTCTGCTATTATTCTGTTATTCTGAAGGAGGACAGGAATACAGGTTAAATATTCTTTTCTGTTTTATAGAATCGAGAGACATTTAAATATGGGTATGCTTTAGAAGCAGCTAATGGAAAATAGATGTATAATAGACAATTCATCAACAGATCAACCCTCCATAGAACCCTTTAGGAATCATACTAATAGATAACATCAGAGCACAGTATTATAAACCTGATGAGTCCATGCCTTAGTATAGTTTTAGTCTTGGAAAGACTGCTATACTTTTTTTCATAGGTTTCTTTATATGTATGGAATTCTTAGAACTAACCATAGGAGAAGAAAATCTTTAAAGGCTCTGCAGCAGGCACCATTGTGAAGAAAACCTTGTTCTGTCTTGAGATTCTGCCTTAAGACATGTGGCAACTTGGTTTCAGACTTTTGGCCAAGTGTTCTGAAAAAAAAGCATTGCTCGTGACAAATTAGAGGTGTATATACCAGGATAAACAAATTGCATTGAATATAGACTTTGTCTCAGATGTCTCTACCCCTGCTAACACACATAAAGATACAATATGAAAAATATTCCCTATATCTGAACCTCGAGGATTTTTATTTGAGTGAAAATACAGCCATTTATTAGGCAAGAGTTTCCTCTATCTTTTCTGTTCTGCTGAAAATTTCATGCTGGGGAAATATGAGGATGGCAATTAAAAAATTTCTTGTGCCTCCTACACAAATCATGTGTATTTACTTTCTGTAGAAATTATTTGTGTGTAGTAACACATTGCACTTGTATTGCACATTTCTCCATCCTCCTCTGAATTTCTGTACGTTACAGCAGTTAAAGATCTCAACCTTCCTCTAACTTCATGTAATCAGTATTTTGGAGTTGTTTTGCAGGTGGGCATACTAAGATATGCAGAGGCTGAATAATTAGTCCCAAGAGTAAGAGCAAGTCTGTAGCAGCTCCAAGTCTAGCATTTGGATTTCATGACTATAACCACTCAAACATATGGAATTTGTGAATTTGTATTAGATTGTACTTCTAATTTAAAAGGCAAACATTTTAGTTCCCAAGTCTCAAACTTGTCTGAGTGTACTTGGGCTTAGACACAGTCTCATTTCTTTTGCTCCAAGGGTAGTGACATATTCCCAAAGAAAGATTTTATGTCATAAAATCAAAGAATCATACAATCATTGAGGTCGGAAAAGACCTCTAAGATCAGTAGTAGGTCCAGCCATTAACTGAGCACTGCCAACTCCATTGTATGTTCAGTATCTAGTTTTAAAATACACATTATTTGCAATCATTGAAGACCCAGTTACAATGCTGAGAAGAAAGAAAAATGATAACAATGTTTATTTTGAAACACTGCTAGAAATCTTCTGAATCAGCACTGCTCTATAGTGCCCACAAAAGATGTCAGGTGTCCAATATTTATTTATAACAATTGGCATCCGCCATATATACACGTGTGAAAATATTGAGAAGGAAAAGGTACTTATGAAAGAGTGCATTCAGTACAATGGTGTTCTGTGTGACTCCCCAGACAACTCCTGGCTGCAGACGTTCTGCAGTGAACTATTATTATATCCTCTGGGAGGAAAGGGAACATTACGTAGAATATAGTACTGGAGGTAGGTGAAGCAGAAACTACAGAGTAGTTAATTTATCTGTCAGCTGCACTGGCATGAAAAGTGTCTTTCCTCCTCCTCTCTTTCTCACCCTTAACATTGCCTCATAATTATCAGGTCATTTTACCATCTGTGACTGAAATGATATTTTGATTGTCCTCCTTCAAATTCGGATGCCTCAATAGCTTGAAACTATATAATTAGGTAGCATGTACTTCAGAGCTTTATGCAACTTGAATGCTGAAAAATGCTGAAAAGACTGGAAAATATGAATGGTGAAAAAAAAGTGGTATTACAGAATTCTGTCAGTCCTGAAACATTAAAAAGCCAAGGAATAAAATCTAGATCTGGTGAAATATGTCAGAGGATGAAAACAAGGGGAACCCCAAAAGCACATTTAATGCAAATATCCTTGGGTCTTACAAGCTGGAAACACTATAGCGAGCTCACACCTCTTATCTGTCAACAACTCCTAAAAAAAGTGGATGCATGTGAGTTGGGCTATGAGAGGGAATTGTTTCTGTTGGGAAATAGAGAACTGCCAGAGCCCCAAGGGCACTGCTGGCCCTGCCTGCATCTGCCCAGGGCTCCCCAGCCATGCCCACAGCCCAGAGCCCCAGGTCAGCCCTGCCCCAGTGACACCACAGCAGAGCCAGTCCCCAGCTCCCCACAGCCCTGCCTGGCCATGGGCCCCGGCAAGCCAGGCCTACATCCCGGGGCTGGGGCTGCCCTGGGAGACCCTAATGCTCCCAGCCCACAGGGAGCTGCCTTTTTCTGCTTTACCTTACAGGTCTGGCCATCCTCTCCAGCTTGGTGGCTGACACAGTGAAGGCACACACAGCATGGCAGCTCAAACCAGAGGCAGTTGGCTACAAACCGAGAAGACCCAGCATGGCAGGAGCTTGCAGGTACCAGAAGTTGCATTGTAGCCATAAATAACAAAATACAATGCCAAAAAATAACCTGAACTCAACCCCGCTATTTGTGATTAACACCCTGCTTGAATTTTACAACCACTGAGTTATTTTTACTAATATTCTACTGACTTAACAAGAGTTGACTTTACAAAATTTTGATTCAGGAAAGAACTTCATCATGAGAATTTCATAATTTCATCATCTGCGGGAAGTTGAGGGATCCATATATTTTCACTGAAAGGTCATCTCTTGAAAACTCTTTACTAAGAGAAAGTATGGAAAATTGTTTATTTAAAGAAAGAAAAAAATTGCTGAAGATGTCCATTAATGTTTTCATCCAGGAGTCGTCAAGCATTTTTTTCACCTGACATCCATGTTGGTAATGCTGTTTCACAGAGCATGACAGTGCAGGAAGGACACGTGATACAGTTAAATAACATTTTAGATTACAGTTTAGCTTTTTGTCGCTGGTAGGCAGAGTGATCTGAATGTGGTGTCTAAGCTAGTCCTTATAGTACATGATCTGAATGCAGTATCTCTTTCTCTTCATTAGAACAAGTACCTAGTGTTTTATAACTCAGGTAGCACGTAGTCTTCTCTTGTTGCTCTCTTAAATGTGGTGATTTCAGGCATGACAGCAGTGGCTGAGACACAGATGTGTAATTTTTTTTCACTTTTTATTTCCTTGGTTTGATTAAAATTCCCTTCATAAGCAAATGACACACCCCACTCATCCCCTGCCAATGTAAAAATGTACTTATCTCTTGATGGGCTGTGCCACAGTTGGAGAAACAAAAAAACCTCAACCTGGAAGCCATGTATTAGGAAAAAAGAAAGGGTTTTCAGCTGCTGTGTTACTGTCCAAAGAGGTAAGCACATGAAAACACAGAGCAGGAGCAGACAAGCAGAGTAGAAAATACCTTTACCCCTTAGGAGCCTGTTAAACTGTTTTTCTTCCCTGAGTAGTCAGTCAGTGGATGTCAACTTGTTAACCAAGTGATGACTTTCTCTGTTGTTTCTTAACACTATTAAAAGTGTTTCACATATCATCCTCCAATCTCTGTGTGACTGTAGAAGTGGGATAATCCTTTGTGGTATCATTTAGCTCAGGTATATGTGCAGCTGAAGTACAGTAGGTCAGCTCTGGAGGTAAGAAAACCTAATTTCAGATTCATTATCAGCTCAATTATTCTATTATCAGTTCAACCATCTTGCTAAACTCTAGATGTTTGTTTGTTTGTTCTTCCAGCCCAGCTAGTGTCCTGCTTTCCTGCCCACAACTTGTGCCTGACATACCAGACAAGCAATGAACATTTTTGAATCTGGGCTCCATAGAGTGAAAACTCTCCTTATAATAAAAGACACCAAAAAAGGAGCTGTGGGACCTTTTCCCTGGAAATGAATTACAGTTTTCTGCTCTCTGTTAGTGCAAAACTTAGTAGTGAAGATCCATATGAACTGGATTGTCAAGGATAGTTTTTCAAAGTAATATCTTCATTAATATGGAAGTATTTTGGTGTAATACCATTTTGCATTCTGTCATGCAGCTATCACTGGATATGAACAAGTGACTGCATCTGAGAATATTGTTGTTTTGAAGAAAATATAAAATTAGTCTGCATATACTTCGGTCAAATTTTGTCAAATTGGTTGATATATCTGATAGAATTAGACCATCCATGCACCATGGAAACTGTTTCCATAGCAAAAAATCTCTTAGCTCAGAGACTGTTCTCCTGGATTAAATCCAAGGATTTAAATTGATAATCTAGAGCTTTCTCTAACAGCTAGAAAGGTCAATACTTATGAGGGAATTGCCACACAGCTCTCTGAAGGTTGTACCATCCCACTGCTGGAATATATTCTCACCCTCAAGAACAAGAGAAGTGCCATGCTCTTTCCTTTCATTGCACGCATCTTTGATTTTCCAAATGCCAACAGGTGGTTTAGAGGCAGTGGCACATTCTACCAGTATTTTCAGCTACCTGCCAGAAATACAGATAATTGATGTCATAATAGAGTCTTCCACTGTAATGCCTCAAAAAAACCCAGTTACTCTACTGTAGAGAAACTACTTTTGACCCATCTAGTGAGGGTAGAGAGAGTAAAAAGCATAAAACAGTAAGGTCTTTCACAATAGACACACCATTACCTGTTTGAAAACTGTTTAAGAAAGAATCATGGGGTCTTGAATATTTTTGAATCAGCATATTAATAAAACACAGGAAGGACACTGATTAGGATTTGTTAAGGACGAAATAAAAAATATATGTTATTTCCTAAATACCTCTCTAATAAACAAAATTAAAAACTGTATTATATTGAGTAATCTTTGAGAATAATTTATTTTATGGCCTGAAGACATCATTCAATGATTTCTATTTCCCAGGAAATAGAACAGTACTGCCTAAAAGTTCATCCTGATTCAGTAGTGAAATAGGTGCAGTGATTAAAAAGGAAAAGGCAATATGTGGCAAGAAAAAAGAGAAATATATACCAGTGGATACACATATTCTACACTTCATAAACTCTGAGTTATAAGAGGATTTAAAACCATCAGGAAGAAATTCATGACTGGCAAGCCTAAGAACAAAAGGGCTTAAATATATTGAGTACGGTGTAAATCCTAGCTGTGACAAAGAGGCACTGCTTGATGGTTAAATTATTAATAATAATGCAGAATTAACCTAAGTGTTCAATAGCAAAATCTGTTCTGTATTTGTAAAGAAGCAAGAATCAACATTATAATCTAATACCTCAAGAGAACTGGGAATCATTTGAGCAGTGATCAAGGAGGACCATGAACAATAACTAATAAGGAATAGAGAAAATATTAATCATCATTGCCAGAGAAGCTGTATCCTGACCTTTCATGATTTTAGATAAACAATGGATCTCTAAAAAGTTTATGGAAAAGTCACTGTTCCATATTATGTATTACAAAGGCAGAGTAGCTGATCCAGGTAAGGTTGTTGGTCTGAAGTCCTAGAGAAGACAGAGGAGTGGTTTACACAGGGTGCAATTAGAAAAAAACAAATCTGAGGATTGGAGTGCAAGTAATGTTATTCAGTATGGATGGTGAAAAAAGATATATCAAAATATTAAAATCAAATATATCTGACACTTGTTCACAAGCATAAACTACCCCTCTGGGAGCTGGGTTTATTACCATGTAGGTGCAATATATTCCAACTTTTTAGAAGTACGGTACACAATTTCATGTTGCTCAGTGTTCTGAATAGCACAAATCAAGAATAGCTGTATGCCATATAAATAAGGTGCAAATTCACAGGTTAAGAGACAAGTTAAGAGGTGAACAAAGGAAATGGAGGTTATTAGGAAATTGTAATTAATGGGAATCATCTAAGCAAGGCTTCATAGACATATGTAATAAGTCTTATCTACTAAATTGAACCAGTGCAAAAAGCACAGGAACAGTGAATTAGAATCATTTGGGTGGTTTAAGTTCAGTATGATACCTGTAAATGGATAATTTATAACATCTAAGACAAGCGTCCTCTGTTTGCTAGGATCCATAATAAATCTGGAAGGGACCATCAGCTGAAGTAGTTTAGTAGGAGACTGGGACTAGGCTTGTTCCCATTACCAGGGGCTGCTTGAACTCCCAGTCGTGGAATCAGGTATTGAAATGGATCTTAGAGACCACCTAATCCTAACCACTCCTGCCGTGTGCAGGGACACCTCCCACTAGACCAAGTTGCTCAAGGCCTTATCCAACCTGACTTTGAAGACCACCAGGGTTTGGGTATCCACCACCTTCCCGGGCAATCTGTTCCAGTGTAACCACCCTCACAGTAAAAAATTTCTTCCTAATATCTAACTTAAATTTCCTGCCTTTCAATTTGCACTCATCACTCCTTGTCCTATCACTACTATCACACTAATTCCTGATAAGAAGTCCCTCTGGCTTCCCTGTAGGCCCCCTTCAGATACTGGAAGCTTACTATTATCACCCATTGCATATAAAGTATCAGTATGAAAGAAAAATTACTAGATGACAAAAGAAGCCAGAATCTTTTTTCATTGGTATTTACCATGCTGTCGGAAGGCAGTGGCTAGAACCTGAGACCAGTTATCTGAGGGATTTAAGTTTTTGACTGGACCTTGCTGCTAGCCTGATGACGATCCTGCGCAAATTGCATCATTGCCCTCATCTTAAGTTTCCCTGTCTAGAAAGAGGTATAATGATACTCACCATTTGCAAAGAGCACTGAGTGAATAGTGAAAAGTGCCAGCTAGTCTGGCACTGTATTACGTTGCTGGCTCTGTATTATCTTAACCACAGCCCTGTGTGACAGATGCAGCTGGTAACTGCTCTAAAATACAATTCTGTTAAAGAAACAGACCAACAAAACACTTGATGAATGTAAAAGTGAGACTTGACAGCTTCTAACCACACCTGGAAGAACTTCACTGGGGTTAGAAATTTGTAGAATCAGTTCCACCATTTTTTTTAACCCTTTGTGAACTCCATTTAATTACTTGGATTATACTTGTGTGTTTGAACAGACATTCTCTGAGAAATATTTTAGCTTTAAAAACTTAAAAATCTGTTCTGTTTTATTTCAGAATGATCTCTATATCTCTCAATTTGATTTGATCACCTTATAAACAAAATGTCAGGCGTTTGTTTTTTAAACTGATTTATTAAGGCTATTCTGACTCACTGAAACCATTTACTTCAATCTCCTGCCATCTAGTGTCAGAAATAACGCATTTGCACTTCCTACAGCTGATGTGAGCTCTGGCAACTTTAAATTGTACATTTCAAAAACTATAAAATATCCTGGAGACGTTTTTTGTCAGTGTTTAACATGTCAGCATGATAAAAATATGCGTATGTTTATAGATACATGTATTTGCATATATGACAAAATGTCTTTATTGATTCCAAAATATGCACTAAATTCATGTTTTTAGTCTCTGGGACCTGTTTTGCACTGAAACAAGGTGCAGGTTTGAGCCTGAGCAAAGCACAGTTTAAGAAAATCGTATATGGTCAATAAAGTAAGCATGCATATTTTTGTGCATATTTTGGGGGTTAATCTGAAATATTTTAACCAGTGCTCAGTAAAATGTACTTTGCTAGCTTCTTCACTGTCTTGGTAGTGTCTTGAGACAGTCTGTTGTTTCAGCAGCCTGGGTGAAGGTTTTGGAAGGCTTCTGCATCAGCTCCTAGCTGACCAGCTTCCTCACTGAAAGACTGGCCTGCCAGAAAAAAAGGGAGTCAGGCAGGAAATTCCTGAGGCACTTCAGTGTGGCCAGTGCTTCCTTTAGTGTGAAGTGCATCCTGTTAGAATTTCCCATCCCTCAGTGTATTCATTCACTCTAATTGTCCATTAGTTCTCAGGTCTTCTAGTAATCTATGACTACATCTCTGTCTTTTTCTTTTTCCTCACTCTTTGCAGTGAGTGAATCCTTTGTGCAGTGAGTGAACCCTTTGCAGATTCCTTTCAAGTTTCTCTGTCTTTTATCCTAGCTTTCCAATTGCCTCCTGAACTCTCACCCTCAGGTGATTACATTCCATTCAACATAGCAGTTTCTTATTTCTTTTATTTCTTAAACAATTACCTGGATGCCTTTTATATTAGCATTTAATATAATAGTGTAACATACTGTCGTTAATTAATATGAATACAACATAATATAATAGACTTTAAACACGTTGTTAAATGCAGATATTTTTTCAGGTATGCACCCACACCTTACTTGGCATTATAAAGGAAACCAGTGAAAAAAATCTGAGATTAAGAAAAAAGATTTGTCAGTGTACCCAAGAACATTGGTAAAATTGCTCAAACTACTCTTTGATCTTAGCAAATAAAGGTTAGCACTTACTGCTTTCAAAATGTCGTATCTTAGTGTCCAGTTCCTCAGTGATAAATGGCAATTCAACAGTCTTACTGCTTTTCTTGGAGAGGAGGGGTTTTTTGTTCAATTTAAGGCTCCATGCAGATCTATTAATGTCTGTGCAAGAAAGTTATTAACTGGGAGTGTGTGTGTGGGGTGTTCAACATAAGACTTTGTAATGGGAAACAACATGGAGAAAAAAATGTAGGAATGATGTTTTCCACTCTTTTCCTCCCCCAGATTTCTTCATTTTAACATTTGTTGATACAGTTGCTAGTGTAATGGCTATTCCTCGTGTCTGGGACCATTTGTGCAAATAATACCATAAGTACAGCAAAGCAAGTAAGGTGGGACACTGATGAGTTTTATAAGGATTTACAGGTTATTTAAGAAACTTGTTGGGAAAAAAGTCATCCATGGAGCCACCTGAATTATTCCCATTGTAATTGTGTGTAAAGTTATTGTCTTGTTACTGTCTTGTTACCATCTTGTTTTCAAACCTTGTGTTTTCAAAACTCCCTATTCCCACTGCCAGCTCTGGGAGTTACAGATTTGAGTCAGAGTGTGACTATTACCTGAAACAGTTGGTTTAAATTACTGGTAGTACGTCTATGCAGCGCTGAAATCTCTATAGTATGATCCCTGCAGTTGTATCTTTGATAACATGTTCATATCCCTCAGTAAGGAAACTGATTAATGACATGAAGTTTGGCAGCAAAAAATTAATGTCCTGAGTAAGAGCATACTCAAGAGAATACTCAACTAGCTCAATCCCCCTTCTCTTAGGAGTATTGTATAGGATCATGAGAAAAGGTTGGGAGGGATTGCAGGAGGTTCCTAACCCAACCTTCTGCTCAAAAGAGGCATACATATGAGGTGAGACCAGGGCTTTATCCAGTCACATCTTGAAAATCTTTAAGAACAGATACCGTGCTTCCTCTCTGGACAGCCTCTTTCACTGTCACTGTCACTGTCCCAATAGGGAGAAATATTTAATTTGTATGTTTGAACTTCTCTTGTGTCCATCTATCTGTTGTTTCTTGTGTTCCCATGACGCACTGCTATATTAGCCTGTCTCTGTCTTTTCAGTGATCTCCTCATAGTTACTGGCAGGGGATTATTCAGTCTCCTCCAAATCTGTCCTTCTCCAGGCTGAAGGTCTAGATTTCTCAGTCTCTTCTCATAGGAGTGTTCCAGCCCTTCATCATCGTGCTGGCTCGTCACTGGATGTGCACTGGTTTAATTACTGCATTTTCTGTATCAGGGCCCTAAAACTGGACTTGGTATTCTAGACGTCATATAGCAAGTGCCAAGGGAAGTAATGACTGCCCTCAATCTAGTAGCTATATGCCTGTCAACATAGTCCAGGATGCTCCTTCCTTATGTACTTACTAAGCTTTGGATTGACAGTCCTTTCAAGTTTGTTGCCACTGTTTCACTCGTATTTCAGGTCAGAGAGTCCGAGCTCAAAACATAAAATAATATTGAAGAATATATTTTAATTCTAGGAGAAGATGACCCGGCACAGTGGTGAGACAAACTTCCACAAAGTTTTGACAGACTCCCATTGACACAGTGTTATTGCACTGACGAGCTGCTCTAACCCTAGATATTTGGAAAATAACATATAATTTACTTCCCTTAAGAATTTATCTCCCTTTGAACTTTGCAGGTTTATGCATACAAACAGGTATATATCTATATTAAGACTACATTGTAACACTTATGCCAGTCTGTAAGACTCTTGTGATGAGTAGGCACATGTCAATGTGCTTTTGTGTCGAGGAGGCTTTGTGGGAAGAAAATTACAGAACGAATAGAGTCACGAATCTTCCCAACACTTGGGATGGAAGGAACATATAACAGGCAAAGATCACCCACAAGTTATTCCTTCCCCTTCAGCAAGAGGAAATTGGAAGAAGTTTCTGTCTAGACTAAGCCACAGTGTCTTTTCCAGACTGCCGTTGGACAATGTATTTCACATTCATCTCATTTCTCAAGACTGTCTAAAGACTGACTAGGAGCAGCACTGTAGAAAAAACCAGCATCACTGCTGAGTGGTATTTCTAGCCTGTGACATTTTTAATTGCTCTTTAGTCTCCACTTGCCACACAGATTTTCTTTGAACTGAGATGCAAAATGGATAAATATTTGTGTTCAAATTGAACTTCAAAATCACAAAGTCCATGGAAAATGGAGGTAGGATGAGCTCTCCCTTAGTAATTTTCTCAGTTCTAGCAGCAGGCAGACTGATACCTTTTGCATGTTCTGCCCAATTTGTTTACTCGAACTAAAACTCTCAGTGCCCTATTAGTTATGTGAATAATGTCTGGCATTCAGGAACAGGATATGCCTCTTGGATTCCATGGAAAAGCCATAGTGAGCTTCTGACAAGGCACTACAGAATCTTTGGTTAATTTCCAAGCACAGGCAGATAAACCTATTTCCATTAAATTAAAATGATGGCAAAGGAGAGTACTTAGCACCTTATTTAGCCTGTGTATAAATAAGTCCCTGTTTAAGAAGACTTGTTGCAGTTCTATATATATACACAGTTTATTTGCTACAGTCACAGTTTTAGCAGATGAGAAATAAGTTGGTAAAAAGTTTTTCTGGAACTGCAATAATTGTCACTGGCAACCATTTTTTATTCAAGAGTATTCAGAAGTCCTGTGACACCTGACGGAAAATCCTCAAAACCGAAAGAAACAAAATATCAAAATTGCTTTGGAGACCACATTGTCAGCTGCTGTAGGAACCTAATGTGCTGAGGTGGGAGCAGCATCATGCTCCTTTTATACCTCATGGATACCTGTCAAATTAATTTTTTTTATCTGCTTAAAAAGCTTTGCCAAAGAATGGTTGCATTAATCCCCGCATATTTGGTTTATCTTTTTAGGCGAAACATCATTCATTATAACTAAATAGGCTCTAAACAGGCTATTTGGGTTACTTGAGTAAGACTTTTACAGGAACTGTGGAGCTTGAAATTCTAACTTAAGAAATATCAGTGATATTTGAACAGGACCTACCAGATGTTTCTGAAATGGCATAGTTTCTCAGAATCACTTTGTTCTGTATAATTGGTTGCTTTTTATTTTTCTCAGAAGAAGTGGCTCTAGCACTGAAGTTAAGGGGTTTGTAGAGAAATGTAATAGCAGAGAAAGTAGAAATGATAGGCATTCTTCAGGGGTCACTAATGTGTTGACTTCTTTGTAATCTTATCTTCTTTGATGGAAAGTGAAGGAGCAGGTTTCAGCTTTGAACATGATGAAAAGTCAGTTTGCTAAGCTGTTTAATCAGTTCAAAGAATCTGACAAAGAGAACAAGGTAACTAACAGACAGATGTTATCACATGCTGAAAGCTAGTCAGAAAGAAAAAATTAGCAATCAATGTATAAGAGATCTTAGGAATCCACTTACTGCCTGAACAGTAGAAGTAGGACCCCAAACGAGCAAAAATTGTTGAAGGTGTGCTGTTTGCTTTACATTCTGGTATGACTACAGTGGAGAACACTGCAATGGCATTAGAGATTTCCATTCCCCTGTTGCTAGACAGTTGTCTACGAAGTTTAGATGAAATGCATGGAATATTATCAGATATGATTATTAATTTGATTTAAAATCACTTGTGGTGATTAAAATAAGAGAAAAGTCCCCTAGGCTGCTTCTAATGAATTATAAACGGAATTTTAGATGAAGATCAGGATCACATCATAAATGAAACCTTAAATTAAAGGAAGCAACTACCGTCGTTTCTCGCTCTGTATTGATGGACTGTCATTCCAGCTGCTTGACAACTGCAGCATATCTTATCTCTGATATATATGGGAAAAATTCTAAGCAGCATGGAAATATCTTAAGGCAATCCCATGAATGTAGGTATTCTTGCAAATACCTCTGCTATTATCGTAGAATCAGTCAGACCATTTCTAAAAATTCTTACATTCCACAGAGAACTAATACATGATTTATACACACGTATACAATAAGAGCTATTTCAATTCTCTGTCAAATCAAGTCCCTTCATGGGAAGCATTTAAAGTGCCTTAGGATGTGTGTGCATGGTTTGGAGCATCAGGATTTGCTAGCATGCCATTTAGGCTTGTAGGGGTCAACTCCTGTGGATAATATATGTGGGATTAGGATCTGGTCTGCTGTAATTTATCCAATAACTAACCAGATTACTGTAAGTATTTCCATCCAGTTTTGTCACTTATCTATCAGAAGTGCCTGTGTTTCAAAATCAGTATATTCATTTTGTGTTGCATAAGCTGCTTAATTTCTTTACCTATAGGCACTTGCAGTAGAAAAATACAGTTTTATAATATTTTAAAAATAGTGTAAGGTTTGAGGAATGTATCTTGTATATTTACCATAACCATTATGAATGATATATGCACCCAATCATGAAATGGCCACTGAGAGGTTTAATGAACACATTTCACTTTAGTAGGGTAAAGCATTTTCTTAATAAGTTTTTATAGACCTTACAGTTTACCATCATGATATCAAACTGATAATCTCTGTTCTGCAGTAGGGGATCCCACCAGTGCCTGCAGTATAACTGCGGGATTAGTGGATGCAGACAGGCAGTGCTTTTCCTTCCTCCTTTCCTTTGTTCCCCACACAAAACTTAAATTTATATAGTTACATACCTCATATGCCCAGAACCAGACATCTGACCTTTTTTTTTTTTTAATATGTTAATCACATCAAAATAGGTGTTATCTTTTTCTCCAGCTCTTCTTGTTGCATTTCTCTGCAGGTGTGTTGAGCTATCAGGCTGATAAGGCAGCTGTTGTCAGGTAGGCCTGGGAAATTTAACAAAATCACAGAGGAAGTCACAGAGACATCATATCCTGAGGTATATCCAATAAAAAATAACAAGTTCCCTTACAAGTCTCTGCTATAAGCAATTTGACACTGTTTTTCATTGAGAATTAAATGCATGTTTAAGGAATATTTTTGAGCAGTCAAAAATAAAGTAAAAAACAAACAAAAACATCCCACAAGCTCCTGTTATTCTTCATACTGTGCATAGTGCCTCATAAAGGGTCTTTTACATCCTGCTACCTTAAGCCTCACAAAACTAATAACCCTGGGCTTCCTGTGGGACTTTTCTAGAGAGAGATGCAGAGTGACTGAAGTTGGTTTGCGTTTCTGTGCTCAAGAAAACTTCCTTTCACTGTTGAAAAATGAGGCAGCTTGGAGAGCATAGTCTTCACAGGATAATTTTAGGTTTTAGGCAATCCCTTTATCCAATCCCTGCAGTTTGCAAAGTTTTAATTACATTATGAAATAATTTACCTACTGATCATCTTGCTAGGAATAGGTCCCCAACCTGTCTTTAAAAAGATACTAATATAAATGCAAATAACCACCATTATGGACATAAATTTCAGTTAATACCACATTTCAGGCTGGATAGGTAGTGACCAACGATTGCCATCTATGTGCTGTTTGGATAACTACGTGAAATGTGGTGGTGATCTTGGTTCAGCTGGCCTGAATCAAGACCAGCATTGCAAGCCTTTTCCACTAGGGAAACGTCTGCCTAAACTGGGTTTAAATGAAGCTCACTGCAGGGAGAGGTCACTGGAGGCCATGGCTGACGGATCTTGCTAAGATATTGTTGGGAGGCTGGTGTCAGTTCTGCTCAAGCTGAACCCTTTTGTGATTTTACAAAAGAATACAGTCACACCAGGGCTGTCATTCACACACTTTTGTGTAGCTCTAACTTGACTAAAGATGAAGAGAGAGAAAAAAAATCCAACAGATTTCTGACAGAGTGTCAGTGCTCTTGTTTCATAACCATATGGGAACAAGGTGATTTGTCACAAGGGAGGCTTCTGGCAATGTAGCCAAATCATTGACCTTGTAGACCTGAGTGCCTGGAGTGTACAGTAAAAGTGGGGTATGTATTAAAGTGCAGTGACCTTTGTAACAAATATTTATTTGTTTTGGGCAAAGTCCTATTTTTAATTCATACTGTGTGCTGAGTCACTTGTATCTCTGGTTGTACAGGATCTAAATCACCATAGAATATGTGCAAAATGTACATCATGCTGGTTTTTAATTTGAATTTTTTTATCTCACTAGCTTTTACTTGTATGCCCTGCTCAAAATGTTAAAAGAACATAAATATTTGCTATCACATTTTTTCTCTCTCTTAACTGAAGCTGAACTACAAAGCTAAAATTTTACATCATTTCTTTGCTGCTTCTCCTCTCCCCCTAATTTTGCCAAGATTTATAAATAAATTATCAACACTAGGAAGAAACTTAAAGTATTAGCTGTCTTGTACTCAGCAACCTCAGCCATTCTGTGATTTGGTGATACACATCCACGGCAGCTGTCTTTTGCAGTAGTCCTTGTGGGGCGCAGACCAGCATGACTGAATTAGGTTTGGGTGAATAATGTGTAACATGGCTGGGCAAAACTGGGGATGAAGGCTGCTTCACAGCTAAGCTGTAGCAGCAGGCAGGGAGACATGGGTCTCTCTTGGGCCAAGAGACAGTGGAGGTGTTGGCCTGGGACTGTGTTCTGGACTCAAGAGAAATAGAGAGAGACATGGAGGTACTGGAGAGAGTATATTGAAGGGCCACATAGATGATGAAGGGACTGCAGCATCCCTCCTGTGAGGACAGGCTGGGAGACCTGGTACTGTCCAGCTTGGAGAAGAGGAAGCTCAGGGGGAAACTGATCAATGCATTAAAATAGCTGAAGGGAGGGTGCAATGAGGACAGAACCCAGAGGTCAGTGGTGCCCAGTGCCACAACCAGAGGAAATGGGCACACATTGAAACACAAGAGGTTCCTTCTGAACACCGGGAAACACTTTTTCACTGTGATGGTGACCAAGGGATGACAAGGTTGCCCAGGGAGGCTGTGGGTCTTCATCCTTGGACGTATTCAAAAGCTTCCTGGACATGGTCCTGGGCTCCACATGACGCTGCTTAAGCAGGGAAGTTGGACACGATGCCCTCCAGAGGTCCTTCCAAACTCAACCATCCTGTGATTCTGTGAACCTGTCAGCAGATGACTTAGATGGCTTACCTGGCTTTCAAAATCCATCAGTATGATATGCTGATTTGACAGTGCTGCTAAATAACCTTCCAGCTAGCATAGCAGAGCAGAACAGAACTGCCTATTACATGAAACAGAGGATCAGCAATTCAGAGAGCCTCAGTAAATCTGTAGATCTCATTTCTCTCATGCATTTCTTTTTCTCTTCGTACAAAATGTCTCAGTCACTGTTTTACATATTTTGGTTGTCACTTTCCAAATTGCTTGGAGCTCTCATCTGTACAAAGCACACAAGATTTTTGTCACAGCCTGCTTTTCCCAAAACTCCTGGGAACACCGCATGCTATTCTGATTAGTATTCCACCACTTTTGTGAAATATCCCCCTTGCATACACTTCTCAGATTATAATTTATAGGTGCTGATTTACTGGCACTCATGCAGTTATTTTTGTCCTGCCATATTTTCACATCAGTGGGACTTAGTGTTTCAAAAGAATGAAAAAACCACATTCTTTTTTCTGGTACTCCCCCCTTCCCATCCCTGGCCACCTGAAATTCAAGTCCCTACTTCAAAAAACAAATTGCTAGAATTTTAACAAAGTAAGATTACATTTTTTTTAACATGAGGAAACAAAGTCTCAACCAATTCTGACTACACAGCTGAATTATTTTTAGAGAAATCTGTTCCTTTCCTTCTCCTGTCCCTCATCCCCAGATTTCAAGGTGACATGATACTTGTCCTAGAAACAAAATCTAAGGGCAAACTACTGGTACTTGGTGAAACTATAAATAATTAAACTCAACATTTTAGGTGAAAAGTGGTAAATTTGGTAATAGGTGCTGTTAGTGCCATCTACCATAGGAACGAAGCAATGCACCATGAAAGAAAATTGAATAAGGCCAATCTTGTTTTCTGGTACTGCCATGGAAATCACTGGAATCCACAAATCTCTAAGGCTCTTTATGGACCCTTTCTTCTACTGAATCCTGCTTTTGCTCTGATTTTAGTACTTCAAGAGAGATCAAACAAAACCACCAGTATTCTTGAGCCTGGGTCCTCTTGTATTAATAGAATAGTAGAGAACAGGCACAAACCAGAATATCACATCAATGCACGGGTAAGAGTCTCAAAAGGAAATAGAAGAACACTTTCCTTTCTAAAGCTGACCTACTGAATTTGATTGGACGACCAGAGAGGGAAAACTTTCCTGTGCTCATTCTGTAGCATTCCTAGTTGGCTCTAAAAGATGCCCAGATAAAAGAACTGAATGCTCAAACAGACTTCTATTGAATTTAAAATTCCCTGAAGTGCATTCCTCTTCTATCCATTCCAAAATCTATAGCTATTTACTTCTAGCTGCTTCAGAAAGTGAGCTGCAGTGTCTGATACTGATAAAAGGTATAAAAAAAATTCTTGTAAATTAGAAATATTCAAATCTGGCAGCTTGTTCCATAAAGAATTATATTGCATAGACATGCAAAATTTGTCATCCTATCCATCTGTTCCCCAATGTGTATTTAAAAATAGGTGATGCCACAAAAGCCAAATCCTGAATGAAGCAATGGAAAAGCACTGCCTATTCTGGTTTCTGGGAGTAATAAATGAGCACAGACTCAGCTGGGTAGCAGAAGGGCTGTGGTGGAGACTTTTCCATGCTGTTGGCATGGAGAAATCTATATCCTTGATCTGCCCCTAGATGCCAGCAATGAATTCAGATTGTGGGCTGAACCTTCAGTTTCACTACAGCATTGAACTCAGAACTGTGTTTTTCCTCATTACGTCTGGAGGAGGTCATGCATTGCAATTGTTCATCTCCAATACTTTTATTTCCTGTCAAAGTTATGGTCCAAGATCCCTTGATTTGAGTGATAGCAGAGTTGACAACATGGATTAAAATCCTAGATTATGAGGATTTGATTTTCCTGTCAAATGTCCATCTGCTTTTTGTGAAAGCATTCTGAAATGCACACTTTTTTGGATAGAGAAGAAATAAGGAATAATTTACCCCGTTCTGAAGTCTTAATTTAAAATATGATGGAAACAATAGATATATTATGTTCCTTGATCAGTGGCAGAGCTTGTTTCATCACTCTATAGTAAACCATGCTAATTGAAAGCTTCTGATCTTTTTCCTCTCAAAATTAGTTGAAATCAATTAATTGGGGAAGGAGGTGGAAGGGAATGTGGGTTTTTTGGACTGGGCTGAATGAGGTTATTGATGCAGACTTTCAGCTATACACTGTACAGTCCAAAGCACCCTTTCTGTGGCATGCCTTTGAATAAATCCAGTTTTGCCTTTAAAAAAATGCAGCAGACTATCCCATATTCAGAGACAAATTATACACCCATCTTTGAAGATTAAAAAAAATCCAGGAATTTGTGAATTTCAGGAGCAGACTGAATTGTAGAGAGACTCATATTTTCACATGGAGAAAACAACAAGGTTGATGCTCAAAGGATTTTTTGGAGCATACTTGCAGATCTGTCTTGCTCACTGTGCCAGCTGTATTGAAGTGTCTCTTTTTTCTGTAGCTTGCATAAAATGTTCCTTCTGGTAGTCAAAATCTGGATGTTTTACCAGTCTTTACCTAAAAATATGTGTATCATGAATTTACATGAGTTCTAAACTATTTACATTACTTGTAAATGCCTATTAAAAATGCTATAGACTTTGGCTTAATTTTAAAATGCTTGGCTTGATTCTAAAGCTGCTTAAGGCTTTCATTAATTAAAGTGTTTTTCAGTTATAATCGATACAAAAAGAAAGTGTTGTAGCTAAAATTATCAAGTTCCAATCTATAAAGTATTTTTATGTTAAAAACATAAATAGGCTTTTTTAAGACATGAAGAGCTGTAATTTGAATGCAAAGTGTTGATAATTTTTTTATTCCCTGAGCGATTAGAAATCAGTTCTATAGATGCATATGTATATTTCTGGGTATGAATTCCTGTGGACCCACTTCTGTGACCAAAGTCAGGCACGTGCAGAAGCTTTACAGGGCCTGGGAAAACAATCTCCTGCGTATCTGTATATTCTTAGTCTGTTTGATTCCTTTTTTGAGTTTCTTGTCTGATGAATCCACGAGAGGGCGGTACACAGCAAGAGTAATGCGGATGCATTTTACTGCAGCTTTCTGAAAAACAGCACCCAAGTCATCAGGTTAAGGAGGTTGGTCCCCAGCATCATTCATTTATGGTATTAAAAAATATATAACTTGAATTTAAGTCAGAAAAATTATTTTATTTACTGTAATTTTAGGTGAACTTTGTCTTCTGATGTTGAAATCTGTTGTTATACTTGTTTCTTATTTTCACAACTACAAGTTCTGTATAATTATTGAAATTTGAAGTGAACTGGATTTAGAAAGTAATCATGATACTAAAGGTGCTGTGGCCATAATGAAATAAACCTCAAATAAATATAGTGAGTTAAAACCTGTGAAAACTATCAAAACAAGCCCAACATCTGCTTCAAGACTTAAGACAGAGTTAGACGACTGATAGGTGCCTGCAGTACATGCAGTTTTGTAATTGGGTAACAGCATTTTTGACACAGATTGTCTCATCCTATTAAAAACAAGCATTAATTCAAAGATTGTTGCAGTAACAGGAATAACTGAGCTATTTAAGTCTGATTAGAATTTCTCATTTAGACCCAAAGGCTTGCTGTGCTATATTTCTGATTGCAGCATTTCATTAATTAGTGATTAAATCACCTGTGCTTGTGACAATAGGACACTGGCTATGCAATGTGGTGGTGATGAAAAGGATGCACTTGATGTAGGATAAAAAGTCAGCATACCTTTCTGAGTGAATTATTTTAATTCTGAGTATTACTTGAATGAAATTTATCTCTCCTAGAAGTTGATGTTCTGAATATTACTTAGCTAGTGAACTAATGCAAGTAATGATTTAAGCCAAAGTGGCAAGTGGTCGTTTAAGCATTTCACAGACATAGCAGATATTTTTGTGAGATCCTGTCACTTTTCTTTCCCATGGCAGAAGATGTCACACCTCATTTGTCACACATTAGGCTTGAAGTCAACCTTCAGTGAGAACAAGCATGGAGGCATTTCTATAGATGCCTACCAGAGGTTCCTAACCTTAGTCTTTTCAACAGCATCTGTGTGTGCACTGACCATGATCTGGCTGCCTTGTGCAGTGTCCAGTTTAATCTGTGTGCTGGGCTCCCACCTGTGAATGACGCAGTAAGCGTGATAACTGCATGGCTTGTCCCATGTAGAGCAAGCTGCAGTGTGGCCCCGGTTGTTCATATGTGCTCTGCATACAGGTAAGCAGTGCTCATTCTCTTTGTCTGCTTCTGGTGCACCACAATTTGAACATTAGTACAGAAGGCAGAGGCAGGATATCAAATTCATCCTCTCTGGGAGTCAGGTACTGGGAGTTCTGGGTGCAGGGCTTTAGCCTTATTTTCAGAGTTCGATTATGCTGGTCGAAGGTATAATTTATCCTTGAATTTGAGCTCTGCTCCGTCCTGAGAGCAGCAGTAATAAAGATCCTACATGTTGCAGCTTGCAGAAGGAGAAATAACTGTTTCTTTCACTTCCTGCAGGGATGTGGGTCTGTGTCCCACTGAGCTTGCTTGCATGCTCTTCCACTCCAGGACCCAGCCAAGTGCATGTGTATATATGTGTGTGCTTGAGGGTAAATAAACACCAAAGCATGCACAGACACGTATACGCACACACACAAAGTCATGTTCCGTCCCTCTGTCTTGTGTTGCATATAGAAGGGAAGAAGGATGGGTGTTCAGACAGGGGGCTGTGAAGTGTGCATGCATGCAAACCCCTGTTTCTTCATAGCTGGGATGAACAGAGGTGAATACAAGTAGAACTGAGTGGCAGAAATAAAGAGCATGCTCTCCTTGAGAAAGGAGCGAATGAAGAGATTAAAAACTAGTAAAAAGCCACAGGAACTGTAAGCATGGAGTGCAACTGAACAAGTATGTGGGGAAAAACTAGCTGAGTGCTTGTGCAATTAAATTGACTTAATGCTAACTTCTGCATGATGGTACACAGTTACAGGAAAGAAGAAGGGATGGTGGAAGTAGAATTTTTGGTAGTTGTGTGTGAGCTCCATAAGGAGACTTGAGCTCTCTCTGCAGTAGGACAGCAGCCATGAGAGTGGGAGCATTCAGGATGGGTATGCTAAACTTCTGGGGAGAAATGTAAATGCCTTTCTGTGTCTCTCTGTGAAAAATACAGCATTAGTTCTTGGGGAAACATGCTGAAGGATGTGTGTAGCAATCCTGACCAGAAGACCATATTATGTCATTAGTGATCCATGAAACAGTCAGCCTGAGATGCGCTGCACACGCAGCTTTGCCTTCAGGCTGGTGCTGTGCTGCCCGTGTGCCTTGGCTTCAGGACACACTCAGCCCACTCCCTGTGAAAAAAGAGCCTGAAGGCAACTCCCACCACGTACCAGCGCTTACGCCACCTGCGTGGCCTTGCCTTTAGCTAAAGGCACAGCAAGAAGCTCTCATGTGAACATCCTTTCTGTTTGATAGGAGGAATGATGAATAGAGCTGTTTTCTTTCAATAAAATCCTATAACAGCTCAAATCACCAAAATCCCATGGATGTTGTCTGCATGATGTGCTACATGTGCATCAGAGAATAATTTGATGCTGAACATTCAGAGTTCTCAGCAACAAACAGGACATAAAACCACCTTTATTTTTCTCTCATTATGGTGTTATCTCTAATAAGTAGAATTTTAAATGAACTTTACAGAGTCCAAGTGCTTTCTTACTGAGATCATGACAGACCAGCAACTCTTGGTGTAAAACAAGATGTCAGGTTAGAGACTGGCTGTACATTATCTGGGTTTTCTGAATTATATTCTTGACCTTCCCAAAATGAGTGCCAAAACTTCTCAAGAAAGGCATAATTGGACTCTCCTTCGGAACTCTTATTATCTTATCTTAGAATGATATTGCTCCACAATGCTAAATTCAGTTTTTCCTTTTTTTTCCCCAAGCTGGTGATAAAATTGAAGGCATCAATTTTGCAGCTTGTAGACATCGTGAGCAGGGAAGGAAGTGTTAAGTCCAGATTGCCCTTTTAGTCATGAGAGGACTGCATAGGGCTTGAAGTCAGCATAAAACCATATAAATCCTATGAACCACTCCTGTAATTTATCCCTTGAAATGATCTTCTTTAGTAAGAACAAAATTCTCTGAAATCTTTGGCACAATTAATTGAAATAGTGAAAAAATGAATTACCATATTAAAAAAAAAGAAAATAAGTTTTCCTTTGATTTTTGGACCAAAAAGATAACAGTAGGTTGTAGCTGAGAATTTGACTTTTATAACTTCTTTGAAGGTTTCTATATTAGTAATTCTTGGTAATTTAATATTTTCTTGATGTTCCAAGACCACAGTTTTAATTCACTTTAATCTGTGTATGAATAATTGAGCAGTAGCTTTTATATAGTGTTAGTCCAGTAGAACTACTGAATGTTCCCAAGCTATTTACATGAAAGATGAACAGTTCTGCCAACAGATGATTAATCAAAAGAAATTGTAAATTATGTATGACACTTCCTTCTTTTGCTTTTTCCTCAATAACTGTTCAAGTGATACTAAGTAAGTGGCATTAAATAAGGGGAAATAAGTTAATATAAGAAGTCCTTATGAAAATCAGATAAAAATAGAAGTGATGGGATATTGTATTGTTTGAGACATGTAGTTTGTCTTGGTTTGAAAGACAGGTGTCTGCTAAGGAAGGCAGGAGCCCCCCTTGGAATGGAAAAAAATACAACCCCCTTCCCTCCAAATTATTATAAATTTGAAATTAAGGGGCTTTCAGGCAAAGATATGAGGAAATGGGAATAACAGTTTTTACTAATATATATATATCAAAACAATAATACAGAGAAACTGGTTTAAAGCCTGACAGAGTCAGGGGTACAACCTGGCACCCTGCCGGGCAGGGTGTTGGTAGCAGTCCAATGCAGTGGTAGCTGCAGTTCTCTTTGAAATGGTCCTGTTGAAGCGGTGATCCTGTAGAAAGAGGTCTGAGCAGTCCGATTCGGCGGTAGCTGCAGTTCTCCTTGAAATGGCTCTGTTGAAGTGGTGATCTTGTAGAAGGAGAAGTCTGGTCCTCCTCCGAAAATCCAGTGGTGGTGTAGTCCTTGTCCTCTGAGATCCCAGCAGGTAAGGCAGCCTGCTGTTTTAGGCCCCAGATTTTTATCCTGGTGGGAATGCTTGGTTCCTTCCCCCCTGGGCGGAGCATCTCACAATGGGATGGTCAGTCATAGGGCAAGGCACTGATGGGGCCATTAACAGGAGATAGCCCAGGTTCGGGTTACCTCTGAGTCATAGGGCAAGGCATTGTTGGGCCCATTAACAGGAGATAGTCCAGAGGGAGGAGGCAAGGAACATTGCTATACCGGCTCTCAACAGCTCATGGTAATAGAATACATTGTAACCCAGGACATAGTTTAATCTATAGACTGCTGATAGAAACCATTCTCCTAATCATTTTTGGCAGAATGGATGCCACATGTTCCAAAGGAAAAAATTTTCTAAGTCATTCCTATTTGAAGTGAGTAAAGAAATTAGTATCTGGGCGTGAATGTGTTGAGGTGACAGTTTTATTTTGATCATGGTTTCTGTATGTGGAAGAGATACATTGAGCAAAACAAAAGAACAGAAAAATAACCAGGAGAAGCCAAGGCAGATGCTATGTTTGTAGAGTTGGGAGCAAAAACAGGAAAGGAGTAAGACCAAAGCCTCATGATGCTATAATCTTAATAACTGCTGCATTCATGACTACCAAGGCTATCATGAAGCAATGATTGAAGACAAAGATAATATATTTAGTTAGACTTGCTGATGTGACTGGAAAAAGTGAAAAATCTCTTTTATTTAGACACACTGAACTTTTTTCAGCTGTTCTGTTCTGTGCTGAAAGCAGCAGCACTTGTAGCTAAAAACATGAAACAACGATTACAGCAGTGGACTATAAAGTCCACTCACTTTTAGGTTCAGAATAACGTAAATGAGGAATTCTACTTAAGGATCCTTGTACTAAATAGGACAGAGAAGCTTACTTTAGTTTTGTTTTCTCAATAAGGAAGACCCTTCCCTTTAGATTTATAACATAAACTATCCCTACTGCAGTTATGTGGGAGAGGATGGTTTTTCTTCCTGAATAGAGCTGTCTTTTCAACTACAGAGATACATGTGTGTGCCTTTCTGGGCATCAGGAGTTTTTCTGTTGCTGTGTCTGAAAGTGAATAGTGTTTTAAAGCTGCATCACAAATCAAACTCTGCCTTTTCCATTGTGATTTGTGATGTATATTTGAACTCTTTTCACTTGCTCTAAGAGCTGTTGGATTCAAAGTAACACTGAAGCCATCAATCTATGTAAGGACCTCATGTGACAGTATCGTATGGTTACAGACTTATGGAATGGCTATAAAGTTGCTGAATCTGCTAGTGCTGCTAGGTGCCCAGTCTGGAGTTTTATGACTTACTGGATAAACTCTGATTATTTTGTTAGTGTAATGGGTAAATGACAGCTACGGGATGAATGAATCCTTGCCTCATAATCATGGAATCATAGAATGGCTTGTGTTGGAAGAGACCTTTGAGATCATGCAGTTCCAACCCCCTACCCTTCCACTAGACCAGGTTGCTCAACGCCCCACCCAGCCTGTCCTCAAACACTTCCAGGCATGGGGCATCCACAGCTTCTCTGGGCAACCTGTTCCAGTGCCTCATCACCCTCACAGTGAAAAATTTCTTTCTAATATCTAATCCAAACTTGTCCTCTTTTAGCTTAAGGCCATTCCCCCTTGGCCTATCACTGCATGCCCTTGTGAAAAGTCCCACTTCAGATTTCTTGTAGGCTCCCTTTAGGTACAGATGTGAAGGTAAAAAAGAGTCCTTAATTTGGCTCGCAGAGAACTTTGCATATCCACTGTGTTCCCCGTGTTCTCCTTTTACTGTTCATGGCTAGCAATCCAGCACATGGGAAAAAAGACTGTTTGGCCAGATATAAATCTGCATTGTTTCATAATTTTCCAGGAGATAATTTCAGAATACTAAGAAACAGTTCAAAGGGAAAAAAAAACCAGCTTGGGATCAAACAGCCGGTAGAATGCCAGCCTTTTCCAAAAAAATGTTGGTTTTATTATTCTTGTGAACAATCTTAAGAGTGAGCAGATTAAATAGAAAGTGTACAAAAATGAACTACTCTGCGTGTTCTTTCTCTTTTCTTGGTGCCTTTGAAATGATGAAAGGTACATGTTGAAAAGGATGATTAAAACTTATTAAATCCAGTGAGCACCTACAATAAAACTTAGGTTTTTAATACATTGTTTGGCTTTACCTGTTTTCAATGGTTTGTTTCCCTTAGAGTTTTCTCTTTATTTTTTTTTATGCATTACTCTACCAAAAGATTACTGTTAGAAAGCATACATTTATAAGACTTCTGTTACTATTTTCTCTTATTTGAAATTTTGAGCAGGAAAACCCAAACCTGAATAATCAAATGCTTGTAAGATGTAGGGTAATAAAAAGTACTGGAGAATGATGTAATTTTCTCCTTTATTAGTGATGGAAAATTGAATACTTGCCAGCCCTCTACCCCCCATTTTTTTAGACTTTTCACATGAGAAATATTATCTTGACTTTTTTTCCTGTGACTCCCCTCCAGTTTTGTTGCCAAGCATGACATTAGATGGTAAGAAATGTCCCTTTGCCCAGGGTGTGTCCTCTCAGAGCATCTTGCCCACCCCCAGCCTGCTTGCTTGTGGTCAGAGAGAGGAACAGAGAAAGCCTTGACCCTGTGCAAGCACTGCTCAGCAATAGCTAAAACACTGGTTTGTTAATTAGCTCCATTGCCAGCCTGATCCTGTGCACCCTGTAAAATCTGAAAGCAGCCACTGCAGCTCCCATGCATTCTCATGCTTAATAAGGGCTCTATGGCCTAGTTACTTAAAAAGAAAATAAATAAGAAGGAAGGATGGGAGCTCAGATTTAATTTTGCATTTATGTTGAAAACATGACTGTTATATGTAAGGAAGAGTGTGGACTTAAAAGCTTAATTCAGTATCACAGAAAAAAATCCATATTCTATGGTGAATATGCAAATGACATTTGTGCAGTTTTTATTTCTTATCTGCATGTCTGTCCTTATTTGCTCTTCAACTCTTGGTGCTATCAATTTGCATCCGTACACAGCTCAGAGGTTGCTTTTTTTGTGAGAAAATGTAAAAAAATGCTTATTGTTATTTGGGTATTTCAAATGTTTTAGTAATCAGTTTGGAAACATAACCAGAACAATTACATTTTTAAAATAGAGGGTTCATTTCCCAGACTAGACAGCACTGGAAGACCTATAAATACACTGCATGTGTCTGTTCCTCTACTGGGAAATCAAATGACGTTAAAATATATTTTGAAGAGCTGTGATGATTGATGCATAAAATGTTGTGGGTTTATTTCCTACACATGTAAATTAGTCTGGAAGCTCTGAAAAATGTGATCAAACAGCATCGATACACAGCTAATGACCAGAGAGGGGCACCATCACCACTTCACTTGTTTTAATACTTTAGATCCTCTTAAATGTTATTCTGTCCTAATTACAGTTGCTACAACAATGTTACAAGATTGGCAGTGGATCTACTACATTTAAGACTTATTTTCCAGTGGCATATCAATGATCTCTTGTTCCTTCAGTTGTGTCCTACAAAATGACTCAACTTGTTCTGTGATTTACTCAAATGTTCCTCATGAACATTTTTCAGAGTTCTCATGTATTTTTAGGTTTGTGAACTATGGTGGTGATCATTACAATTTCTGCTTCAAAGCTACTCTTTTGTCACTCTCTAGTGCTATTAGAAGCCCTGAGCTTCTGCCTTTTTTCCAGGGTTTTTTGCATACAAGGGAGTAATATTTAAATCTTTAAATAAGCATAACTATAACTGCACTATCAGAAGTGCTGTTTTCCAGTTAGCTGATAAATTACCAGGGCAAATAAATAAAAGAAAAGGCTGTATAGCGGCAGAACTGTACCCAGTTAGAGAGAATAATTCTTCTGCTACCCATCATGTGAAAATTGCTATGAGAGTGACAGAACACTGGCACACATTGTCCAAGGGGTGTGTGTAATCACCCTCTTTGGAAATATTCAAAAGCCATCTGGGTATGGTCTTGGGCAACCAGTTTTAGGGGGCCCTGTGTGAGTGGGCATGTTGGACCAGATGACCTCCAGTCTTCCCACCTCAGCCATCTGTGATTCTGTGAAAGAAAATGTATTTGCCTCCACACAAAACCCAAATCAAAACCAAACAAAAAGTTCCATCAAATTAAAAATGAGCATATTCAGCATAACTCTGTGAAAATATAGACGATACTTTTATAATGCTACTGTATAGACCAATTTATTTAGTTTTAATTTACATAACTATTTAATGCTGGAGTTGAATTTTACTTCTCCCCTGGAAATTTGAATTACAGAGGTAAAATTCATGGCCAAATCTCTGGAACCCTAACATGGCAGCAAAAATTAATTTTACTAATGCCTAAAACCTCCCAAAATATTATTTTTAATAAATACTCTAGAGTTATTCTCACACAGGTTATATACTTTTGTGTTTTTATCCTGAAGGCAGTGACTTTAAACACTTAGAGAAGTGCTTAAATTTTAACTTTGGTGATGCTAATTATGCATTTAAAAATAAATTTAATACTTAATGTACTTAGGAAAGTAGTTACAAATATGGTGACAGGTGGATGAATGATATGCATACAAGCACTCTTGTTTACTTCATGGTTCTTGTTAACATGCATTAGCAACAGGAGGGCCAAGGACAATCTCCATTCTTTACTGGATGCAGCAGGAAACGTAGTGACAAAGGACGAAGAAAAGACTGATTAAAAATTGAGATCTAGAGGATGAACTCTGACTGTATGAAGTGATATTCTTCTTTTCTCCCATTTTCTGTGCATGAGAACAACAATAGTACGTATGATCGTTGCACAGCACATAATGGAAAAATCTTGATTTTTCAAGTAATACATTTACATTTGTCTTTGTTTATAAATACAAGGTCCATTTACATCTTTAGAGTAGGAAATTGTTGCCACTTTTAGCAAACATATGAATAGCAGGGGAAGCAACAATGATGAAATAAAAACAAATATTCATAGAAGATTAAATATGGTTAACAGCAAAGTAGAGTCTTCACATAAATTTAGGCTGGAATATAGGTGATAAAGAAATTCTCACTCCAAAGGAAAAAAAGCTTTGGGTGACAAGGACAAGCAGTCATATAATGAACTTTTCAACTCAAGCAGTCTTTCCTGTGTTGTTGTTCATTACTTTAAGCTTCTAGATCATTTCTATGTTGAATGCTGTGATCTGGACTACTGCTCTTGAGCACACACAGATTACTTAGGGCAGCATAAAAAGGCAGAAGTGATTGCTTTTCAAGAAAATGTGAACCCACAGATGGAAAATGCCTTGCAAGGGCAGCATCACCAATGCTTTGATAATACATGAACAGAAGTACAGAAGATGGTGGAGGTGGAGGATGCAGTTGGGTCCAGTGGCCGACAGGCAGGGACGTGGTGAAGGGGCCAGGCCAGGCCAGTGGTGTGCAACTGGGAGTCAGAGCTGGTGAGGAGAATAAGGGTCAGACATGGCTGGTCAGTGCCATGGCAATGGGACTGTGCAGAGGCCAGGCTGGGCCATCAGTTCATGGTTGGTCCTGGCTCTGTGGAGCCCATGGCCAGGCGGGGCAGGGCTGGGGGAAGCTGGGATCAGCCCCCCTGTAGCACCTCTGGAGCAGAGTGAGGGGAGCCCTGTGGGCTGATGTGGGGTCCTGGGCCATGGGCAGCATGGAGGGAGCCCTGGGGAGTCAGGGCAGGGCTATTAAGGCTGGTAAGGGACCTGAGAAAGTAAATGTCTCTGTACTCACACTTGACAGAAAATATATGTTTTAATACTCTTAGCCAGAGGTTTCCAGCTGTCAATTTTTGAAGATTGAAGTGGCAAAGTAGGGTCGGTCATCATGAGTTTGTACAATGGCAGTCCCACAGAGTCACAGAACGACTGAGGTGGGAAGGGACCTCTGGATGGCCTGGAGTCCAGAGTCTCTGCCTGGACAGGAAAACCCAGAGCCAGCTGCCCAGGATCCTGTCCAGACATCTGATCCCTGGCAGAAAATTCTAGAAAGAAAATGGGATGGAGTTTTGTCTTGCCTCAGGTATCCTGAGCTCACCGAAGGAAACAACTGGGATGTTTTCAAGCAGTTAGGCAGCACTTTGTGTTTCAGGCATTTCCTTATTTCAGTCACTCCTATGTAGATTCTAATTGATTTAGATCAGATTATTGTTTTCCTGCTGTATACAGAATGGATTTTTTTTTGTGTAGAATAGGTTATATCTCACGTATATTCCTGTTCTTTAGATCCTCAACACAGCTGTTCTTATGCACATGCAATTCCAGGGGAAAACACCAGACACTGGACTTTATTCCAAAGGCTGATGATTTCTTTCATAGTAAAGTTGCTTCAGAAAATTTTCTTTCTCTGGTTGCTTTAGATTGGAGAATTGTTTAGTTAGGTGACATACTGTTTAATCACACAGCAGATGTCCTGTTTTTAGCTTTTCAGGTACTGTGCCAGTACCTGAGCAAAATTTGTAGGTTTTGGGTTGCATAAGTGCAGCAGTTTAAATGGCTAAATTCTAGGTTAAAATCAGAGCAGGTATATTTAGCATTTGGTAGTTTGCAGATGTTGTCTTACTGATTCTGCTCTCTTTTGTGGGAGGCTGAGAAAACAGGGAGGATTGCAACACTGAAGGAGCTATAATGTGTAGCAATAGCATTTAGCTCCAGCTCTACAGAGCTAAATGCAGCATGGGCCACACCAGCTAATATGGCAGCACTGGGATGAAACAAGACATATAAGAAAGCAACTTTTACCCACCTGAACAACAATCCCAGACTAAATTCCAGATATAAGGGTTCAAGAAAAGGTTTTCTGACTAGACAGACTGGGATACTTGGATAGTGTTTAACATTGGGAGTACTGCTAATACCATGGATTTGTGGTGGATTTGTTACTGTTGGGATGCTGGTGCAGTTTGGGTGCAGGTGAAGAGAAGATTTGAGGATCTGTAAGAAACAGTGTGGTGAGACTCCTAAATCTCTGGGCGCAGGTGCCATGCATGTGTATGCATGTGGGGAGAGATGCCAAGGGCAGGCTCAGGGAGTGGTAGGCTATGGCTGTGCAGAGTCAGAGGGCTATTATGACCATACTCCAGTGGGAGAATTAATTGCCATAAACATTTAGTTACTGATTTGGGTATTGAGAAAGAAGACAAACATTGAAGACTCGGGGAAAACACTTTTCCCTTTTCTGAGGCTTGAGTTCACTCCAGATACCATTTCTTCCATCTTCCTTGTCTTCACTCCCCTTGTTGTCACTGACGGTTACTCCCAGTCCCTTTTGTGAGGTGATGGGTGGCAGAGGTAGTTTGGATCAGTGTGTAGCAGTTTCCTTCTACTGCTCCTTACTTTTTTTCTTTTGCTGCCTCTTGCATTTTTTTCCACTGCTCTGTTCTGGTCTTATCTATGGGACTGTGGCATATTGTTGGCTCATGTTAATGTTGTCCTTCAGATCCCCCAGGTTCTTCCCTGCAAAACTGCTTTCTATCTTGTTGGCTGGCAGTGCTTGCTGATGCTTCTGTGGAGCAGGACTTCACACTCTCTCTTGTGGGAACTTCATGGGTTCTTTTTTGTTGAGGTGCCTCTGAATAGCAGCACAATGACCTTGTGTATCCACTACTCCTCCTGGTTTTATATCTTATGAAAAGTTGCCGAGGACGGACTCTATCTCATAATCCAGATTATTAATGAAGTGGATGAACAGTATTAGATCGAGTATCAGCCTCCAGATATATCCCTGTTAACTTGCCTCCATCCATAATTTATGTCAGTGATCAAAACCCAGTGAGCCTGGCAGTTCAAAGAACCACAGAATGACTGATATGGGATGGGACCTCTGGAGGTCATCTCTTCCCACCCCTGTCAAGGGGGCTCAAGTAGGGCCACCCAAGAGCCAGTTGCCCAGCACCATGTTCAGATGACTCTTGAATGTCTCTAAGGGTGGAGACTCCACAACCTCTCTTGGTAAGGTGTGCCGGTGCTAGGTCAAGCTCAAAGTGAAAAAGTGTTTCCTGAATTTCAGAAGGAACCTCCTGTGTTTCAGTGTCTGCCCATTGTCTCTGGCCCTGACATGGGGTGCCACTGAAAAGAGCCCAGTTCTCTCTGCTTTAGAACAGAATTATCTAGGTTGAAAGAGACCTTTATGATCATCAAGTCCAACCATCAACCCAGCACTACCACTGTAACCCTACACCAGTAAACCATCACCCAGATTCAGACAGCTCTTGAACACCTCCAGGGATGGTGGCTCCACCACATCTGTGGGCAACCTGTTCCAATGCCTGACCACCTGAACAATGAAAAAGTTTTCCTTATATCTCATCTGAATCTCCCCTGTTTCAGCTTAAGGCCATTCCCTCTGGTCCTCTCACTGCAGGCACAGTAGAAGGGACAGGCCCCCACCTCACCATAACCTCAGGGAGTTGTCGAGAGTGATGAGGTCCCCCCTGAACCTCCTCTTCTTGAGAATAAATAAACCCAGCTCCCTCAGATGTTCCTCATAAGACATGTTCTCTAGTCCTTTTTAATGAGCCCTGTTGCCCTTTGCTGGACGTGCTGTAGCACTCCCTTCTAGTGTATGTGCACATGGATGAGATCCAACCCTTCCCCTAACCCGAGCCTTCTCTTCTCCAGGCTACAGAGCCCCGGTCTAGGCTAAACTGACCCAGATATATATGGTAATGATACCAGATCAATTCCTGTATTATGAAATGTGTCATGTTTTATCAAAGAATGTCACAACAAAAAGGATATTTTCTACCAAAGTGAATGCAGGCCTTGGGATTTGGAGTTGTACTTCAGAAGTGGCTCAATTTCTTCATCCAGGCAATATGATCGTCCAAGGCTTAGTACTCTAAATCTTACTGCAATAATTCCTTCCATTTGCTTGATAAACCTTAGTTCACCAGTCCTTGCTGGAAGTCCAAATCCTGCATCTGGAATTATTTATCGAGTTTATTTCATCAATTTCATTTATTTCACCTGGCATTTATCTATGGAATCAAGTACCAGGTCTGTAACACCATTGTCTCACAGGGAAGCCAAAGTGCACTAGCAAGTGGTGCGCAAATCTGTGATAACTCACTGGGACAGCAGGTCTTACAGCTGTGTTATGTATTACCTCCTTTCTAATGTAAAAATAAAATGTTTTTTACTGCAGTAATCTGAAAAGCAATTGAAAAGATAATTATTGAGGCAACATTATTACTGCAACAGAATAAATTCTGTTGTCTGATAAGGAAAAACCTATCAGATACTACAGTTTACACAGATTAGCATAGGTGTTACTATTTAGTCTCCTACGGTGAAATTCCTGCCAGTGTAGGATTGCTGCCCTTTACTGATAATTCTGGTTTACAACAGCAACAAATTTTGTCTCTTTTCAGTAGGAGGTACTTTGTGGAAACACTGCCAGGTATTTTTGACATTATGTGAGCAAGGAAGTGTGAGTTATGAAGGCCCATGAAAACATAAAAGCTGCCAAAAAAAAAAAGCCTCTATTGATTTGCGGGTTAGTGGTAGTCAAGTGTATAAATGGAGCTAATAGCTGCTGAGAACCCAGAGGTGCATGTAGTGAGATGGCTTAATGGTGCTTGCACAACAAATTAGTGGTAAACTCCAGGTTCAGTTCTTAGGTTACTGTTTTCTGGCCATGTGCCTTCATCATGTATAGTGAAATATTTTTTAAATTGTGATTTCATATTGTTGACAGAACATGTTTGTGTGCTTTTTAGCTGCACGAACATTTTTGCAGTTCCTTGCAGTGGTCATGGAGCACCTGTACAGGAAACTCTCTAGAGTCCAAACAATGTCATAGTGGCTGAGTGGGAATTCTTACTGTGGAAAATAAAAATGCTACTTCCACAGGAAATTCCTAATCGCCTATTCCCACAGCTGCCATAATGCACTTATTGCTACACGGCCTTTTATAGTTGGACATAAATGGTTGCTGATCCACACCTAACTTGTACTCAAATTACTGATTTTTCAGCACTCATAAATCAGTGTGCTGTCACTGGCAGACACATTTATATCCTGCATCTAGCATGCTTTTGTCTTAGAGCAGCATTATACTGCTGCTAAACGTAAACAATTCTGTTGGGCATAGAGCGATGCTAAACCTAGATAATAACGAAGAAGAGACTAATATTGAGACACTACTTGGCTTCTTCTCAGGTTTCATGTCTTCTTGGCAGAACAAAAGTGTTTCAAAATCAGCATAGTTGGCAAGTCCTGCATTCCATTCATAAGGAGAAGTTACTCAGTGGTGGATGTCATACCAGGCTGAGTATAAGAACAACAGTGCAGCCAGCAGGTTGAGGGAAGTAATTCCTGCCCTGTGTCCGGCACTGCAGAAACTGCTACTGGAGCACAATACCCAGTTTTGGGCTCCTCAGTACCAGACAGACACTGACATGTTGGAATGAGTCCATCAGGGAGCCAGCAGGAAGCTTATAGGGTACAAGAAGCGGCTGACAGAACCAGCTGGGTTTGTTCAACCTGTGGAAGAACAGGCAGGGCTGGTGCTGCTCTCTGTAACTCTCTACAAATTATGGAGAGATCAAGCCAGAATCTTCTCAGAGTTATACAGTGGAAGGATGAGGGGCAACAGACACAAATCAGAATATGGAAAATACTGATGATACATGGGGGAAAAACCCCGTAGGAGTGGTAAAAGACTGGAATTGGTTTCCCAGAGTAGTAGATACTACAAACTCAGCTGCGTAGCTTTCTCTCACTGTACTTGCTTTGAGCAGGATATTTAATCTAGGAGTGCTAGAGGTCCTTGTCATCTATATGATTTTGATATATGTTACTGTAATGATTCTTTACTTCCTTACAGACCCCACTATAGGGATCAGGAGAAAGTATTTTATAACTACAGATAAACCCACACAGATTAGACAAATCCTGTCTGATTTACTTGTCTGGATTCAGAACCGGTTATTATTTGGTCCCACAGTGCAGGGAAATGAGAAATAGCCTCCAAATCTAGATTTACCTGGGCAAAGTATTTTTTAAACACTTGCATTAGTAGTTGTACATGTGAAATAAAGGAACTTTCTCATAGTCTCAAAGGGCTGCAATCAACTCGCCCCAAAATTGGGGAATGTTGTCTTGAACAGTTTCTGCCTGAAGTGCAAGGACTGATGCTTTGGCTGTCTTTCTTCCATTATAAATAGCAATATGCTAGTAACAAAAGTAGCAATGTGTTATTTTTTTTAACCCCAAGCTTAGCACTTAGCACCATACTGCTTTTCCCTTACAGGAAAGGTAACATAATAAACATGTGCTAGGTCCCAGTCATATTGCTTAACGCCTGAATGGTAGTCACTTGGACCATACCACTATGATCAGGTTATTTTTTTAAAGTGATATATCAAAGTAGCTGTGTTGTGGAAAGTAAATCCGGGAAGACAGAGGAGCTGAATGAATAAGTTTGTCTTTTTTTAAAACAAAATGTTCCACATCCTTGTTTAATCAGTGTTGCTTGAAAGAAATTTGTACTGCTAGGGTTGACATCTCATAGTTCACTGGGGACAAATGATGTGAATATATTAATAAAGTCATATATGTTGTCATGATAGGTAGAAGTGAAAGGGAAGGTTACCAAGAAAGTGACTCAGAACAAATTACATAGTTTTATTAAAAGTACTCTACAAATATTTAATATTAATGTGTAATCATTTTATGATTGATAAACTAAGTATATTTATGAAGAATCAGTGTGGTTTTGTTTAGTTCATAGTTTTTTTTGGCAGTGATTTTTTTTTTTTTTTTTAATACTTTCCTTTTTCTATCTTTCTAGGGAAGAAGAGTGCATTAAAACACGCAGTAAAATGTCTTTTTCTCATACACAGCTAAAATAGATGGGTGATAGTTCAAGTAGGGTTACACTGCTAGTACATATTTCATCTGAGTCTTTAATGGTCAGTGAGTTAATGGAGTTATGATGATTTATGTCAGCTGATGATCTAACCTTATATCATGTTGTTTTGTGGTTGAAGCACATGGCTTGGCCTGCAGAGCCTTGTCTTCTTCCCTGTTTGGACAAATGAACAAAGAACATCCAAACGTACAAATCATAGTTTGTCTGTGAATTATCTTACTATAAAATAATAAGTTGCCACCGTGGTAAACTTACTACTCAGATTTTTTTTTTTTTATTCTGCTTTTAAAAACAGAAGGTTTTATTTCTTCATATAAAAATCTAGCAAATAAATACTGTAACACTCTGCTGTATTTGGCCTTGAATTCTGGACATGTCCAGTCTTACTCTGCTTTTCTGCTGATAAGCTCTAAATTTTTAAAGCCTTCATTTTGGCAGAAGCTTCATCTTCTGACAGCAGCAGTTCTACCTAGGGAAGAACAAATTCAGATTTCTCTGTAGTAGTTATCATTCTTTCAGCTCTTCAATAATGAAAATGCATCAACCATAATAAAATCCAAATTAATTTTTCCCTTAAAGTTTGTCTTTTCTTGATTGATAGGTCTTGCTTGAATCCTTAGTTTGGAATAGTTTCAAAATATTACTTTCTCTGGTCTAGTACTCTCTGAAGGGTTGGAGATGCAAAATACCTGCTTTGGGTATCATCAGCTTTAAATGTCTGGAGTATAACAGCAGTTTTTTCTGTACTTTCAACTTTAACCAATGAACTCAGTGTCTCAGCTGTTTTTTATTGTCTGTGGAAGTTGCTGCATGGCAAAAGGAACTCGGAGAACAGAGGAGCTTAGCTGTCACGTACCTTACAGCACACCATAACTTGAACAATCTGTATTTACTCTTGGTTTGCCAGAGACAGACAGATGGTGCAAGTACTGGTTAATGAAAAGAAAATGGAACTCTTGAGACCAATCGAATGCTTTTTGTTTTGTGCTGGTATTGCCAGTGTGACTTGTGTTGTGCTTACACGCATGTCTCGCTTGCTTCTGGATGTCTGCTTTGTGTTACCTCTCCTTGCCTGCTCCCAACCCTCTCTTTCAAACACACGTTTGGGAGCATAAAAATAATTTCTGGAAAAGTATCAATTGAGGTGAGCTTGTTTTTTTGGTCTTGGGCTTTAAGTTAATTGATATTTGAGGATTCTGTACCATTCAATCTAGAAATTAAAGCAAAATACAAAATTTTTAAACCTAATTAGAAGCATTGCTTAGTTTAAGATTAATTTAAGATTTTCAGCAAATATTGACAGTATTTTACACTGCGCACGCAGTGACTAGAGAGATTACTGATTGATTTTACCCTTCAAAAAAAGATAAAAAAAATACCTAAGGCCATTGTGCAAGAGTAAGAATATTAAAATACTTGAGAAAAAAAACTCACCTTTTTGAACATCAAACCAAAGATTTTTGTTAAATAAAATATTTAATGTATTAAACTCTGAATAACAACAGTCTTTGCACTCTGAGGGACAAAAGTTCCTTGCTAAGATGTGATAAAAATACCTCTTTTATCAAAAGTATTTCAAGCTGAGTGAAAGAGAGCCTTCAAGTGGGTCTAGACGTAATGTACTTGCTAAAATATAAAGGATGCCTGTTAAAGTCAGATATAGATCTGTCTTATAGCTTGTACCAGCTGATGAATGTAATGTTCTTTCCACCTTCTAAGTCCTTCAAAATAGTTGCATGTGTTTATGTATTAGTTCAACAGCTAGTGTCGGAAACTTATTGATGAGTTACTGCCCTCCATTTAGTGATTAAATATAAGCAAACATGCTACAGTCTTCAGAGAACTTGCTGTACATCAGCTAACATTATTGCTGAAAGCTCTTATTTATTTTCTTTTTATTATAAGATTGTTTTTATTTTTACCCTGAAGTAAACTGAATGGAAATTCATTACGATGTTCATTGTATCATACTATGTTTATTTGTCTGTTAGCCAAAAGCCAAAGAAGTGGTTGAATTATTTTTCTGTCATTGTTTCCATATAAATCCCTGTTGCTTAATCTCTGTTTGGTTGCTCTGCAGAGATCCCATGCACAGATCAAAAAAGGTGTTTTAATTGATCAGCTGTGTAGAATCCATAGTGATATAAAGATGGCTGGCCACATAAAAGACTTTGTATTTCTTACCAAGATGGGTTTTTTGACATTGCTTGTATAAATGGTATTCCTCTTATTTCAGCTTGCAAGGTTTATAACTAATTTTATTTCAACTTCCTATCAGCTTTTAAAAAGGTTGCTGAACAGCTAATATGAAGAAGCTGTTCAGATGTCCTTGAATTGAGGTGGACAAATTGTCTGCAGCTGTCCTTTCTGTTCTGCTTAGACATTACACAAGGTGAGGTTTTAGTTTAAATAGCTTTCATCAGTGTGCCTAAGTTGGGGCTGAAGCTTGTGGAGACCATTTTTATTTTATGATGGTGACTTCAGGTAAGATTAATTTCTTCCTCAACTAATTAGAGTTTCTTGAGGAAATCTTGCCATGCATTTGTGTTAGTTCATGGTCTTTTAATACCAATTTAAAGTCAAAAGGTACTTGAACTAATTGTGCTCCTGTCTTGGGATTCTGTGTGCATGCTGGCTCATGCTAGATAACCTTCTGGAAAAAAACCATCTGTAGTGATCACTTGTCATTATAGGACTTGGGTGGCTTTTGCTGCAGGATTTTTTAAAGGTACAATTGATCTCCATAAGGAAAATCAAATACATTCATTTAAGTGAAATGCAAAGCACCCTTTTTATTAAGAGCTATAATGTCTATATATCCTTTTAGATGTATTTTTTTGATAAATCAGATTTGAATAATGAAGTAGTTCTTTCCATGCTAAGTAAAGCTGAATGTTAAGATTTTGTTTGCTACAGATGTCTGCTGTGTCCCCTGAGCTGATGAGAATAAAATTATTAAAGGCCTTATGGATAGATACACACCATCATAAGAGGCTCCTGGAAAAACTTTGTGGTGAAGTCCTGTGCATTCATACTTGGGAGAGCAAAGTTGTAGCAGCTTGGGGTAAAAAAGTCTGGTTTTGGGAGAGAGATCAGCTTGTATTCAGAATACTTGCAGAAAGCTTTTGATTATGAGTTCACTCATTATGTTGATGATTATTTTACAGTGAAGATTATAACTTACTGTGCTTGGAACCATTAAAATGCCTTTGTGGTTAAAGTAGCTCCACCTTTCTTCCAAAATGCCATAAAGAAAGATTATAGAACTGATTATTTTGGTTCATTCTATACATATAATGACTTCTCTTTAAAACCTGTGGTTGCAAAGTTGCTTTGGTGTAAATTCTGTGGAGAATGAACAGACAGTAATGTGTCAAAAATGAATTTATTTATTGCAATTTATTTACTCTTCAACATTTTATAACACTTACAGCTAACTCCATACATATAACTTTTTAATTGCACAGTGTGGTACTAGAGACATCTGTAAAGAAACTGTTTTTATTCTGGTGAATTTTTTTAATGTTTGTTAATCACATTTTTTGAATGGGCCTTTTAGTAATTCTTAAGGAGTTTTTGTTTCTTTTTTTTTTTTAATATAAAAATTTGTTTCAGATCTCTTGGAGAAGAAGACAATTTTAAATTCCCAGCTGGATTGAGGAGTCCTTTACTGTGCTGTTATACAAGATACTGTGCCCTGCAGAGCACTTGATTTTGTTCTTGTGTGATACTGAAGCTGTTGTGCATCAATATCTATCATTCAGTGGCAACACAGAAACAGATCCATGTGGTTTTCCCCATTGAGACCCTAAGTGTCATGGCAGCTCATTGAAGTTTAATTGCTATCATCTGTCATGCATAAGATATTTAAAATGGAATCCTAGTCCAGATCATCAGATAGGACCACAAAGATAATTAAGGAAATGGAGGATCTCACATATGTGAAGAGGCTGAGGGAGATGGGGCTATTCAGCCTGGAAGGGGGAATGTTCATGGGCAATCTTATCCTAGTTTCTAATGCTTGATGGGAGGGAATGATGAAGAGGGAGCCAGATTTTTCTCAGTAGTGCCAGCTGACTGGAGGAGAAGCCATGGGTACACATTAAACACCATGAAATTCTGATTGAACACAAGATTTTTTTTTTTACTGTAGAACACTGGTCAAACACTGGCACAGGTTTCCTATAGAGACTGTGGAGTTCCATCTGTGGAGTTACTCAAAACTTGGCTGGACAACCTGTCCTGTTGCCCTGGGCAGTCTGCTGCAGGAGGGCTGGACTAGGTCTGAAGAGGTCACATCCATCCTCAGTGGTTATGTGTACAGGACATATGCATTGCCATCTTTTTTAAAATAGATTCTAAGTAGAAATGCAACTTGGGCCTCAAATACCCTTGGACCAAAATAGTTCCTGTTGCATTCCAGAGTTATAACATCCCATGGGAACAGTACAATTTTTCCAGTTTCTCCAAATCAATGTCTTTCCACATAGGGAGCAACGATTGCTGTCTCCCACATGCTAGCATAATCAATACACTGTTTTACATAGCACTACTTGTCTAAAATACAGAAACATGTTATATACTAGTCAAGTTTTCTGGTGCATCACATTGTAAAATTGGCTGTTTCATTGCTTAAAATGTCTTGTTCAGGCTAAATCTTTATCTTATGTCTCTATATTTTACCTTTCTTCTACTTCATTCTTTTTTACTCAATTTTGGTGTAGTGAAAACTAAAATTGGAGCAATTTAGCTTTTTCCTGAAACTAGGGGAAAAGAGTAATTTGCCCCGTGTCTTTATTACTTCAAGTAAGTTGTCAGGAAAACTGGCTGAGCCTGTAGGCACGTATGTTTTCCATAGATTGTGTCTGGTACTTAGAATGACTTTTCCTACCATTGTACATCTGCTGTGGGCTTTGCTGCATCCAGTGGCCTTAGATGAGTCATAAAAATCTCTTGTGTGTTGTCACTAATGCTTTTGCTGGCCCGGATAGTTGGAGCTGCCTGCATCAATGAAGGAGCATTGTGTGAGGGCAGCAAGAGTGTAAACTAGGACAAGGATCAGTTTGGCTTTAAGGTCTCCTGGCAGTGAGATACAAACATGTCAAGGGAAGGGATTCTTGATTTTTGCTTCTATAGATGATGGGAAAGACAGACAGTAAGCTGCTGTTCCTGCCTCTTTTAGCTGTCACCTTGGTCTGAGTGTGCATGTGGATTGTGACAACCAGTGGCACGCAGCTGAGGCCGAGAGCACAGGGGAATGTCTGAAATCAAAACATGTAGTGGACCCTTATTTCTGCTTTCCTAAAAGAAGGAGAGGGTGCTTTTAGACAGGAATTTTAACAGGTTTGAGGCATTTGGCTGTGATGGCCTGAAGAAGGGCACCCACATGCACTTAGGAGTGGGAAACTAGTGTATTGTACTCCAGTGGCTTCGGATCTTGTATTCTGGTTATCACTTGAGAACTTCATAATGGGGTTCAGTGGGTGACTTTTTTTTTTTGTCTTTCCACCATAGTATCAGCCTTCTTAATGCTAATGCAAGCAATTGTGAAACATGTAATCTCTTCCATAGGATCAGGACAGATGCCACAGAACCTCAGGACTTTGGGACAGTGTCTCATTGATGAAGCCCACCAGAGTGTGAAAAAGTTTTGAGCTAATCATCAGACATGTTGTCTACTTTAAAGAGGTTTTCCAAAGAAAGAGGCTTCGGTGAGCTGTGTTTGGCTTTTTAACCCATCAGTTCATCTGGACCAAGTTTAGCAGGGCCATGAGGTACTTAAAACCATGAAGTTTTGATTTTCATGAAAATCAGTGTCTGTTTTTGAAATGGGCTAGTGCCATATTGAGGAAGGAGTTATGCTGAGGTCAGCAGGCAAGTTCCCAGTCTGATCAGCACATGCATAAATGGCTGAGCGGGATACATATGGCAGAATTGGTCCCAGCAACTTCCGCTCCTTGCCTAGGCTTTATGCACCGGAGCTGCTTGTGTTTGGGAAGGGGAAGATGCAAGCAAGTAGGTCACATTCAAAGAAATAGGTTTTTTTTTTTCCTTTTCTTTTTTCTCTGCTCTTTGGAAACTTCTTGTGGGAAGTGTATTCTGTTTCCCAAAAAATGTCTGAGGCAGACAGCTAGATGGTGTCTAGTTATCAGAACACAAGTGTCTTTGCTTATTCTCTCCCACTAAAGGACTCCTCTCACTGTCTCAACTCATTCTACAGCTGTAGAAGTTTTACTCTCATGTTTTCATTTTATTCTGTCCCTTTAGAATGTTGCAGGTTTAGAAAGATAGTTGACAAGGAATATGTAAGTTTGAAGACCTGTATTTTCTTTCCAGTCACAAACTGAAGAGCTAGCCAGAGAAAACTTCGGCTTTCATCAGTGGTCTTAAAATTCACATGGTAGTGTCCTGACATATTTCAGTCTCCAAGAAATCAGTTCCCCTCGTCTAAAGTAGCTGTATACTTTTCACTAGCTGTTTGAAATACCTACTGAATTATTTTTTATCCTTTTAATGCATCGTGCAAATCTGAACTTCCAAGGCAGGTAGGAAAACTGTATAATGTGGAGAGTTTATAGCACTTTGTTTCAATAAACAAACAAACGAGCCAACCTAAACCCCCTCACTATCTTCAAAGAACTTCTCTGTACCTGCTCAGCACATGCTTATCTGTGTATGTTTGTTCGGGAGAATATCACAGCTCGTATTTATAATACACATTGTAATATGCATGTCATGGGAAGGTGTGGAAGGGGAAGTTGAAATGGCTCTTTGCTGATGATAAAATCAAAACAAAAACAACTGCCGATTCCCTGGCCAGCCAGCTTGCTGGGACATTTTTATAATTCTTTTACTCTGTTGTTGGAGGACTCCAATTAGCCTCAAACTGGAGCTCGCACCGTGTGTGTGAAACAGGCAGCTGCTGGCACGCAATCCTCCCTGAAGTTGTTTCCTTTCCTTTTTCCTGAGATTTAGCGAAGGGGGGGAAGGGGTTGGAGTCACATGGATACAAAGCTTTTGATTAATGTCCAAGTCTGTGCTGCTGCGGAGGCTTTCCAACCTCTCAGCTAGCAGGGCGAGCTGGGAACCAGTGACCGCTCGTTTCCTCCAGGCTGTGTCCCCTTCCTGACGGGAAAGGAGCGCGCACTGGGGTGGCTCGTCGCCTCCGGACCTCGGGCCGCCGCGGGAGCGGGGTGAGCGGGGGCTGCGGCTGCAGCGCGGCTGGGGACCGGCCGGAGCGCGGCCCTGCTGTGTAACTTGGCGGGGTCTTTTGTTGTCCTTGTCCGCAGCGCAGCGCCGGGGCGCTCGGGGGAAGACGCCGGGCTGGGAGCACCGATCCTCCTCGCTGCACCATGACGGAAGAAAGCAAAGGGGAAGGCAAGGGGGAAAGCGGGAAGGACTTGGAGAAGCAGCTTCGCTTACGCGTGTGCGTCCTCAACGAGCTGCTCAAGACGGAGCGGGACTACGTGGGCACGCTGGAGTTCCTGGTGTCGGTGAGCGGCGGGGCTGGGGGCCCCGCGGCCACTCCCNCCCCCCCCTCCCGAAGAGGGGTCGTGCGTTGCCCACCGCCATCCCCCGGCCGCACTGTGGCACTGATGATCTCGCATCTCCGCGAGTGGAAGCGGATGGGGGTGATGTGTTTGGGTTCCCGCAAACCCAGCCGGTGTGGGGGCTTGTGTTCATTTCAGGGCGCCGCAGTTCCACTACTTGCGATAGTCCTGGAAACCCAGCGGTGCAGGGGGGAGGGAGCAGGACAGAGGGGGTGCTGGTGTGCAGCAGCTGCTTGGCATTAAAGCCACATGTGGCATTCACTCCTGTCTTGTGATACAGGGTCAGCTGCGAAGGTAGTGCGTTCTGCTGAGCTGTGTTGTGGCAGTTTTAGCTTCCTTCTACATTTGACTGTCACTGTTGACAGGATTATTGGTGCCAGGTAATACCCTAGTCAGAAAGGCAGGAGTTCTCTCTCAAAAAGCCAGAGTAACAAATTATTGCAGAACAGATGCAGGCAGTGTTTCATTTGTGCCTGATCTTGGTAGTATCACTTCAGAACTCTGATGTGATAAGTATGTCCAAATCAGCTGCTTCAGACTGCAAAAGTTTTCACAGTAGCCCCCATCATACTTTTCTCTCCTCCTGTCCCATTGAAGAGGGGAAGTCCTTCCAACTGCAAACTTCCTGCTTTGCTGCCTTGAGAATTGTGGACTTTCTGCTTATTACCATGAAAGGGGAAATTCTTAAGTTGGCTGTGACAGGGAGAATAAAAGCACAGACATTAGAGTGAAACAAGATCTACAGAGTAGCTTATTTTCTCCATATGTTTATCCTCAGCAGAACCATGAAAAATGGTAAATGGTCCAATGTGTTGGGTTTTTTTTTAAGTTTAGCATGTATATTTGAAAAAGCGGCTTTGTGACTGTTCTACTTATTTCCATTTAATGACCAGGTTTTATCTATTAAAAAAAAGAAAGATCTATTCTAAGGCAATGTTCCTTCATATTTTACCTTAAGCCCCAAATTTGGTGTATGCCAGTCTTGGATCATTTCAGCAAATTTGAAGAATTTGTACTATTTTTAATTTTGAACTCTAAGGTTTTAGACATATTTGTGTTCAAACAGTAAGCGCCCCAATTCTCCCAAGAATTAGAATCTGTACATGTTTCAAGTTCTATCCAGACATTGAATTCAGTAATCAGTCTTTTTGCAGTTTGTATCAAGATGATCTAAATAAATCATATGGAGAAAGGGAGAAGGGCTGGCGTTAAATACTTGGTTCTACATCACCTTTTCAGATTCATTAATGATTGTGGACAGGGTCCAAGTGACAGTTCAGTGACATAAATCCTTCACAGAGAGATGTCACATGTTCTAACTACGCCTTAGTTTTGTTTGAGGAAACAACTTCTGAGCTTGCCTTTGGTCTGCCTGCTAGGACTGCTGTTGAGAGCAGCTGTGGTGGTGGATTTATGAGGGCCATCACGTTGATTTTAAGTAAGCCATCAAAACCATCATTGCATGAAGGGTTGATGTTCCAGTCAAAGTTAAAAGTTAGGTTTCCAGGTCACCTCAGCATTCTCAGTGGAGCTCATTGTGGTAGAAACCACGTTTCCTTTATGACTGAGAAGATGAAGCCAGTTATAGCCTCCCTAAGAGTTTGCTCAGAGTACCTGCAGTTTTCACTGTAGTTAATAGGAAATAGGGTATTCACTTAGGTAAATTAAAAAAACCCTGTGCATGGCTAGAGAATGAAGAGGTTATAAGGAGGAAGTGGCTTGCTGGAGTGTGTCAACATGGGAGATGCTTTGCTGGTTTCCCTACACTGGAAACATCTATTGTATGCTGGATTTATTTAGGTTCTTTTATGCTGGAATTAAAGAGTCTTGCAGAGAACAGATTTCTGGTTGGTTATATGAAGTATTTTTGTTTCCCTACTTTTCTATGATTGCTCATCCTCCATTTATCATCAGTGTAGTGAGAAGTAGCTTGGTTTGTATGTTCTGTCAAAACTATGTAACACTAAGGTGCAAAGCAGAAGATTTGATATATTTGTTAATTTATTAGATAGAAGTATCTGAGTAGTCATTCCCATGTGAGTTCGTTCACCTCTTCTCTTTGGCTTTATGCTGTGTAAATACAGTATATTGTTTTACATCTGCACTCATCACAAAACAAATCTGAGTGGAAAGGTCTGGTAGTATTAATATTATTCTTTCGTATCTCCTGAATCTTCCAGTAATAAACTGTAGTAGTGTAGTCTGTTGAGACTTCAGTGATACAGAGCAATAACAATTTTGGGCCAATTGCAGTGAGGTATGTAAACATATGTGAGGTGGATAAACTTAAGTCACCCAGTAGTTGCAGCAGTGTTGGAGGGAGGAGGCATGCACAGGAAATTATGAATAAATGCTTATACTTTCCCTTCAGACATTTCATTGTAACATTTAGTGTCATTGCAATACCAGAGTTTTTGTTCTTTTTAGCATTTCTTAGAAGAAACAAGTGATGGAAGAATTTACTTAAGACCCTAAAATGCCTTTTAAAATGATATCTTTAGATGGACATTGGGGTTTTTTTGCTGTTTTTTTTTTAACAAGCTGCAATATTAAATTTCTGCTATGGACAATTGATACTTTACTGGCTAAATTAGCAATTGGGCTTTTTTTGCTTCTGGATGTTCTTGATGGTGATCATACCATCTTCCTGTGGCAAAATCTTTGTTTTCCAATGAAAGAGAAGCTGTACTTGCAAGGACAGAGGAAAATCTTTCTTAGCAAAATGCGCTTTCTGGAGGGGACAGAAAGCAACAGTTGGTGAATATTTGCTCTGTCTAAAATAATTCCATGTCATCCAACTGTGTAACTGAATAATTAATAATACCTTGAGTACTTATGGTAAACATGCTTTAAAAAAAAATTGTGACTTTATCAATATATACCTTATCTATTTCAATCTTTACAGCAAATGATCAAATGTGTATATTTACTGTGATCTGCATAAACATAATGAAAATTTTCTTTGTTGCCCTATAAGCACAGTTAGCCTGGAGAAAAGGAGACTGAGGGAAAACTTTATCACTCTTTACAAGTACCTGAAAGGGAGTTGTAGTGAGGTAAGAATCAGTCTTTTTTCCCCAGCTAAAAAGTGACAGGACAAGAGGAAATGGCCCCAGGCTGTGCTAGGGGAGGTGTAGATTGGATATTAGGAAAAATTCATTCACTGAATGGGTGTTCAGGCATTGGAATGGGCTGCCCAGGGAGGTGGCGTAATCGCCATCCCTGAAGCTGTTCAAAAAATATGTAGATGTGGCACCTGGGGACATGGATTAGTGGTAAACATGGCAGTGTTGGGTTACTGGTTGAACTTGATGATCTTGGAGGTCTTTTCCAACATTAACAATTCTATTCTATAACTAGCCAGCTAGAGGAAAACTACATAAACTTTTCTAAGATTCTCACTGGTCCATGATTTTATACGGAGGAATAAAGAAATAGTTGGGTTTTTTTTGTAATTTGCTGAATGTTTTCATGCAAGGTTTCATTAACTGTGTGATTGGGGTACTCACTTGAATCCTCAACACAGCAGTAGTAAAGAGACCAGTAAAGCTGTGGGTAGAAGTTGATGAGACATTAAAAAGCATTTAATAGTAAGAGCTGCTAAAAAGTGGCTAGTTTAATTTGTCACTTTGGTATAAGGCTTAGTTCTTATGGCTGTGATTTACACAGACTGACTGGACAGTAAAACAAACCAAGCCATAAAGAGTTTTAGGATGCATGTACATATACATATGTATACACATACGTATGTATGTATATATACATATATAAAATGTACGTATATATTTTTTGGAAAGAGACTTTATTTCGGAATAGAAATTGGAAATGTAATCGATCTGCTACACTTGGTACTTCAGGGGATATCCATGGAAGTAGAGTTTATTTTTCTGTGGCAGAGATTGTTTCTCTGGCGCAGTTTCGTGTTCTGACAAATTTGACATTGTTGGGAATAGAAGCAGATGTTGGCTCTCCTGTAAGCCTTCCCCGTGGCCTCAGCTGGGGTGGCTAGTTAGATCTTGAAGCAGCTGGGGGAAAAAAACAAAGATAGTTTATTATGGAGACTACAGTATGGTTTACAGAGTCTCTCAGAGAATATATATATGTTTCTGCCAGTTAACTCTCAAGTATCATTTTGACTTCATTGCATCCTACTGTATCTTCTGCTTGCACTAAAGTGAAAAAATGATTAGCTTTCTTTAAATATGTGCCCTGTTAAAGGAAGCTGAATCCTTGCTTTTCAATGGGTATAAAGAGATATTGTTTATAAGGTTTATTGTGCAGTCTTTTCAGTGTCTGTGTGACTCCTCAGGATCTGTATTCCCGTGTTGAACCTTCCCTGTCTCTTGGCTCAATAGGTATTTCTCTGATTGCTGAGCAGACTAATTAGTTGGAAAAGTGATTACAGTAATTGAGACTTCAGGTAACCTTTATAGTCAAATCCAGTGTTACTAACCCTGACTAGCAATAGAGAATTTGTCATGGATGATAACTCCTCTAATGGTTATGCTATATAATAAAGTTAGATGTTGGGTTTTCCACAAAAAAGAACAATTTATGAATGATCTTTTGTGGCTGTAGTTTCATAGAAAAACCATGTGCCTGGGTGTGTTGTTTTTGTGTGCATGTGTATATGTATCATAGAATACCTTAAACTGGAAGGGTCCCATAAGGATCATCTAGTCCCACTCACTGAATATGTTATATGTATATCTCAATTACAGTGATTAGTGACTTCACAGTGCTCTTCATAATTGCATTTATATTTTATAAAAGGGATTTAAATGAATGGAAGGGAAGGGTTTTACCTGGCTGCATTTTTTGATAAGGTTATGTGATTTCCTTTCTCTTCAGGAAAAGAAAAACAACATTCTATGGCTACTTCATCAGAAAAAGTCAAAAGGAAGTGCAAACACAATTACCATAGAAAGTCAATATCTTTTCCATTCACTTCCAATTTCTGCTGTTTTTAACTTGCTTAAGTGTTAACAAAAAATGTGAGCATGGTATTCTATTTTTATTTGACTTTGCTTGTCTATATCAGCGGCACCACCTGTGGTCCCCGTCAGAGTAAGGGTAACTGCTTCAAAGCTGTTTATTTCTTTGTAATCCCTGCCCCCAGGGTTGAACACTCTGCTTTATGGAGTGGATTAGCAGGAAAGATATTTTTTTCTGTCGTTACTAGCTGAACACGGAGTTCATGCGATGTATGACAACGGCAAAAAGCAGAACTTTTTCCGAAGAATTTTCAATTACATATCTTATCTTCTTTGGAAATGGAGGGATTTATGCTGGACAACAGACAAACGTTTCATACTTTTCAATGGACTTCTGCTTACTGCTCTCAGATGCACTTAGATTATATTGTGAAAAGCTATTCTTTAGGAAGAAAGGTGGTTTGTTTAGCTGTTCAGTGAAAAGTTTAGAATACTGAAGGGAGAAATCTTTGTTTCATAGCATTTAAGAAACTTCTCTGTTCTTAAGACTTACTGTAGACTAAGACTTAATCCTCTGAAGACTATAATATGCTTAGACATGTTGTACAACTTCATGATTTATCTGTATTTATAAATAACATCATATTTGCAGTGTCCTGGTTATTCCTTTGCTCTGCCGTATAGCTCAGTCCTAGTTTTCTGACACATATATTTCACAAATTTGTAGTGTGAGCTGCTAATTTAGAAGAGACTACTTGGAGGGGACCATCCATCAAAATGTCCAGGTTTAAGTTATTCCATGCAGCCTAATGCTGTTGAATAGTAAGCTGTTTGCAGTGATTTCAAATATTTATGGAGACATATTTTTCGACCCGCTTTGGTAGTAATTTTTGTCACCATTTTATAAACACCAAGCTTTAAAACTATGCATTCCAAGGTTGGTTTGTATTTATTTGGTAAGGTTAGCATGAAGAGCAATTTTGTCAATTAGAAAAAGTTGAAGTCGTTGTGACAGTATTACACCACGTGAGGAATTGAAAAGTTCTTTACATTGGAAACCAAAAGGAACTGTATTTTGGCCAAAATAAATCCACACTGGCTGTAGTTGACCTAAGAAAATGGTTGGCATGATTTGCCCATCTGTAGAAGGCTACAACCGTGTATCTCTATGTAAAGTATATGTCCCTGTTTGGAAAGGCACTGGATTACCCATCCATAGGCTTGAGCAAGATAATAAATTTTATTTAAGACTCTACTGTTTTATACAAGTATCTTGAATAACTTTGTATACTTACATATACATGCATATTCTTTTTCAGAAATTTTGTTGAACTCTTTTTGCTTTAGGACTCAACTACATGCGTATTGATTTGGTTTTCTGCTTGGGATTGAGCAGGATTATCTCTGTCTTTGGTGAACATGTGGACTGGTGTGGGATTGGCTGCTCAGGAGGAATATGAGAATGAAGATAGTAAAGTGGAGTCACCATCCCTGGAGGTGCTCAAGAGGTGACTGAATCTGGTGCTGGGTGATATGTTTTAGTGGTAGAATCCTGCACCTGGGATGGAATAACCCTGTTCACCTGAACAGGCTGGGGCTAGAAAACAGCTTTACAGAGGTGCCTCCGGGAGTACTTGTGGGCAAGAGCTGGAACATGAGGCAGCATTGCACCCTTGCAGTGCAGACAAGAATCAGCATCCTGGGACTCTTCTAGAAAGGGTGTCACCAGTAGGTGAAGGGAGGTGGTTCTTTACCCTCTACATCCGTGAGACTTCTGAGAGTCAAATTTTTGGCTCCCTAATTGAAGAAATAATTTTGCCTACTGACACAAGTCTGGTGCCGGGACTGACCAGCAAGGTGAGGAGGGGCTGGGAGCATGTTACTGCAAAGAGGCTGAGAGAGCAAGGTGTCTTTGGCCTTGAGAAGGCTCGTTGGAATTTTTATTATTGTCTACAATTCCCTGATGGATAGACGTGGGCAAGATGCAGCCACATTCCTCTCAGAGGTGCACAGTGGAAGAAGGAGAGGCCATGGAAGATGGAAATTCCAACTTGATGTGAAGGGAAAAAATATTGCTTACAATAAAACTGGTCAAAAACTGGTATAAGTTGCCCAGAGGCTATTTTTTATTTTATTTAAAGATCACCTAGGCAAGACTGGACTACCTGTCCTAGTTGACACTGCTCTGTTCAAGCAATTGGGCTAGATGACCTCCTTTCCAACCTCCATGACTCATCAATTTGCAATTTATTGCTATGATGGAAAAAAAGGCAGACTGTCTTGAAGTTTCAGGAGAACAGATTTTTCAGGGTTGCATCTCTGCTTTGTTTCCTGTATACTCTGAAACTGCAGAGCAAATGGCCGGGCTGTACTGTTCAGCAAGCAATTATTCAAAATTCAAGAGAAAACTCAGGTACACCATTTTAGGGTTTTTTTAAAAAAATTGAACTGTATTATATTTGCTCAGGAAACACATAATCTGGCACTTTTTTACTATTTTCTATTCAGAGATGTCTCAGTGCTTTGCTTTCATTAATAAATCAAACCTGTGTAGTTCTACAAATGGGAAACTTAGAGACAGATCTTGATTTTTGGGTCCCGGTGGAAGTATGTGCCAGAATCAGAAATATAATCTGATGTCTTGATTCCCAGTTCAGTACTCTGACAGCAAAGCAGCCCTTTCCCTTCATATATAATTGACGCTAAAAGAATGGTTGTCTACTTAAAATGTCTGAGAAACTGCAACGATAACTGTTCAAAGCCAGCTTCATTTTGTGCAAGCTTGATTGCTCTTGCAATTATCTCATAGGCTGCTCACAGCTGAATTTATCCTGTTGTAGGGACACGAACTGAGAAATTAGGGGTTGACAATAATTTTAGGTCCCATGAAACCTCCAGACTGTCCTATGTGCTTTTGGAAGTCTGGCTGCCAAGTCATCTGGCATTCCTCACTATCTTTCAAGTTCAAGGCTGAAGAACATGAAGGGAAGGTGTAGGAGAAACAGATAGACCTGAAGAGAGTACTGGAAAAAACAATAATGCATGTAGTAAGGTGGCTTTCTTCATTTCAGTGTAATTTGTGTGATGCAAGCCCCTTGACAAATTGGTAATATCTTGTTGAGTGGAGCAGAATAAATAATCTAATCCTCGACCTTCCTAGGGAAGTTTTATATGAATTCTCACTTCAAAATGGAATTTGTCTACAGGTGCTGATACTTGTGCCTGAATTTTAAATACGTTACATGTATTGGTATGTTTACTTTCTAAATACATTTTTGTCTATTATAATAACTAGAATGAGTGACCAGTGTCAATTAAAATGATGGTGAATTTACATTAAAAAAGTGTTTTATAATTTGACCTGTGAAATAAATTGTTAATTTTTCTAAGGCTGTTTAAAAGGAGTCATTCCTAGAGTGAGGGATGAATGTGTTGACTTAACAATCCCAGTCTCTTTATGCCTAAATCAAATATGTTGTGACAGAGTGATTGATGGCTGGGATGCTATGAATTTGTGTTACAAGGCTGGAAAACCACTTCATTTAATTGCTTAGTATGTGCTAAGTTACCTTACCCAAGACATAGAAGCAAATGGTATATCTGGATACTTAGAAGAAATAGCATGCAACAGGATGCTTTGAGACAGCATCCTCTGACTCTGTAGTGTGACTGTGGTCTTTGCTCTAAGAGTCACAGAGGCATTTGAGACTTAAACAGATGTTGGCAGCAACTGAAGCTCTGCAGCATATAAGCACCACTTTCATTAAAAAGATACCACAGCCTGAAAAGGTAGAGGGAAGAAAAAGTGGCACACACCTGTAGAGTTAGTGTCGTGTCACTTGTAAAATGTTTGTGGTGTAATAGTTTGTATTTATCTTTTTATTGTCTGGGAGGGAGAGCCAATTTGCAGAAGCCATAGGAGATAGGAAGACAATAAGTCCTGATTCATAGAATGCCTTTGTGAAAATGGCAAACCTACATTTATAATGAGAGCTACTTCCTTCCTTCCAGTGTCTGTTGGTTTTTGTTCATGAAAGGTATGGTAAAATGAACTTGCTACTTGAACTACTTAAAAATGAACTTGCAGGATATGATAAGGACCTAAAATGAGAGGCATTGGAAGGAGCCTGTGAATTGCTGTGACAGATTTAAGAAAAGGTCTATCCCAGGGTCCTGATTCTGCCCAGGACAGGGTTGATTTTTGCAGTAGATAGGAGGGGGCATGGCTAGGACTTGGAGCTTATTCTATACCATCTCACACCACTGGCAGGGGCAGGGGAAGGGCAGTCTCTTTCCAGGAGAAAGGAGTCCCTTCTGGTCAGGGTAGCATGGTGGAGGCAGTGGTCAGGTATTGTTGTTTCCACCTGAATCATTCGCCTCTTTCTTATGCACTCTGCCATTAGTAATATTGCTGTTACTGTCAGTTTTCTTATCTCATTGCTGTTTCCAGTAAATCGTTGCTATCTCAGCCTGTGATCTTTACCTTTTGTGCCTCAAATTCTTCTCTCCAGCTCACCACAGGGGTAGAGGGGAGCAGGGGCTGAGTGGGCGAGGGATGTAAGGTTTCGGTGGGAGCACTAAATTGGGGAATACCATTCCTAAACTACAACACACAGTAATTTTTTTTATAATGGTAGATAGCATTGCTTAGGGAGGTAGAGCTTCAGGACTGGGGATTGTCTCTCCTGAAGACTGTAGGTGTAGTACCTGGTTGCAAACTAAGTGATTTCTGATTTTGATTACTTTATTTTTGTATTTGTGTATTTTTTTGGCATCTGTAACTTCTGAATATCTATCCCACAAAATAATTCCTTTTACTCATTTGAAATATCCTGTCTACAAATTTTGCTTATTATTTGCATCACAATTTTTCTTGTTGGAAATCTAAGTATTCTTTTTATGAACCCCCTTTCATACTTTCAATGATCTTTCAAATGTGATTTTGTGATGAATTCTTCCGGTGTCAGTATCATTGATCTTCTGCATGGTTTCATTCTCAGTCTTTTGCATACAGTTTTCAGAGGGAAAGAACTAATATCCCCAAATGTGCGTAATAGATGTTTGAGGTACTGAATTATGACTTTTCTTGTACGGAGAAGTGTAGAATTCTGTTTATCCTTCTTCTGCAAAGAGTACTTAGAATCTTGTTTAGATTCTAAGTACTAGATTCTTTCCTCTTCTTACTTTGAATATCAATAGTATTTTTAGAGATTGGGCAAGATGCTTGAAGTATGACTTGTAGCTGCCATGCACTTCTTACCACTCTGTTTTGCTGTGTGAATGGGGGTAGAAAGAGGCCTCAGTGAAGGATTAAGTAGCCAAAACCAGGAATAAATACAAACAGTGAGAGCTATGAGATTACACTTCTGTGCTCTGGAAATAGGAAGGAGAAAATGCTAAGGAAAAATACAATATAGAAAAGGAAGAGGGAAGGGTTACTAGTTCTAAAAGTGAGAACTTGCACAAAAATCCCCTTTGAAACATGGCAAGTATGTGATGAGATTTCCTCATATTGTAGTACATGTGTTAATAGGACAGGCATCAATGACTTTTGCAGTGTTAAATTAGATCGTGGTCCCAGAAGTTAACTATGTTATTGTATGTTTGCTGTGAGTGTGGAGCAGTAAGGTAGAAGTGCAGTGGTTCTTAGACATCTTCAAATACAGTCAGCTTGATAGGTGAAAATACCACTATCTTTGAATTCGGTTATTGTGTGCTAATTTTCTTTCATTTTATGATAAAATATGAAATTTCAATAATTATCAAGGGATAATTGAGAATTTTTTTATTGGAGAGAGCAGCATGTGAGCTGTCTTTAGTTAATCTCTTTTATCAGTAGAAGAGACCTCCACATTTTCAGAATGGTGTGACTGATTAAACGTTTCAAAAGTGATAAGTTGTAGATTGCTTCCATAATGTTGGAAATATTTTTGGCAGGGCTGAGATCTTTCTGTGGCTTAGAGTTACAGCAGAGACATATTAAGTAGAAGGATTGTATCTGTTGTTTGCTCTAAATGGAAAGGTTCATTTTCTATTAAGATGTTGGTTCTGTAGTTCAGTTACACGGAACAACACAAAAATACCATTTATAATAACATTACTCAAATTAATGAATGGAAATTGGTTGTAGACCAAAATGGAATGGAATTGGTTTGCAGACCCCAAAATTAATTGGTTGTAGACCACACTTAAATATCTTGCAATATACCTGGAAGGATCCTTTATGTGGTCAGGGGCAGAAGAGTGAAGAGCTGATAGCAACAACTTTTCATTTACTTAAAGGTTCATTTATCTCTTTGACACTGCATGAGATCCTGTTTATTAAGAATAATGCCTGGAAGTTGGCAGTTATATTCTGTATGAGTGTGTTAATTTCTTCCCATATGCCATGAGGTTGTCCTCACAGGAAATAAAGGGGCTTTTTCCCATGTTTAGGTTTACTGAACTGTTACAATAGTCAGACCGGACAGAAACAGTCGGAAGGAAAATTTCCTGTTTTCTGCAGATATTGAAGAGGTCTTTGACCCTTACCAAGGAAGATCTTCAGTCCAAGTGTGACTGCACAGAGACCTGACTGTCATTACTGCATGAAGATGCTGTGATTTCTCTTGAAAAGCAGTGCTTCACTCTCTTAAATGTTTTAAGGCAATTTACTGTCTGTTCTACCTGTCTTGATTACATCTCAGTGTTTGCACTTAAAAATAGCAAATTGACAGCAGGGAATGCTTAATGTTGCCTCTTATAAACACTCAGACATATTATGCTGTGTTTAAAATAGTTTTGGATAGGTGATGAAATAAAGTTGGGGCCTGACTGATATCCTCAAAAGGAAAGCAGAGGAGAATACAAATGTAACAGATTTGGAAGCTTTTCATAATAGTAAGGATTTGAACTGCAAAAATGAATCATGCTTTGTTTTCAGTCTACTGTGCCAGGACAAAATTGGGGAAGGCTGGTAAATCAGTGTCTCGGCAAATACACTGATGAAATTTTCATGTGAAGCGGAGCATAAATTATGCTGATACTGCTACAATGTAAGCTGTGGTTTTCCACAGGTAGGGAAAGACAAAGGATCTGACTGGCCCTGCAAAAAATACTGTGGAAATATTTTTAGTCAATATTCAGCCTGTAAGTTCAAAAGAGACTGCTTGTCTTTAAATTTCATATAGAAGTGTTATAGAACATTCCCATGAGTTGTGGGAGATGACCATCAGCCGTGATTAAAGACTACTTTAATTGGAATGCATGAAGATAAAAGTTTAACAGGAACTGTACTACTGGTAGAATTACTTCATAAATTCATTCAGTAGACCAAGTGAAGAAACTTCTTCCAAGTTAAAAAATGGTTTTATAAGAAGTAAAATTGTATTTTATAGTTACAGTAGTTTGTCATCTATGTTATACTATCAATTTTTAAGTAATTAAGTTGACTAGTTAAGACTCAATCTTATTAAGTTCTTAACTTTGATTTTGTAATGCACTTTTCAACATATACAATCCGGTGAAATGTAGGTTTTCCAAATTAATTTGCAGGGTACTTTTCACTGAGAAATATTTTTGATAATGGGATTCTTTCACACAGTTTTTGGGATCTGAGTCAAAATTTTCAGGTGAATTGGTAAAAAGGAATTGTCTTTTATTTTCCAAAGTTTCTCTTGTTTCTCTGCCAAACTTATTTGGTATACAAATGCCATTTAAAAATGGTTATCAATGCAGTGTTACATAAAATACTCAGTTGTCCTGACATGTAAACTGATTTTATGTAGATTACTATATGGTATGTGTGAGCAAGTCATGCTGGCAATTGCTGTATCATGAAAAATGAAGGTCCAAATGAAGTTTATTTGGGCATCCTGTGAGAAATATGTACTGGGAATACACTGGATTAATTAGTTTTCATCTCTATTCTGCAGCATCCAGCACAGAAAATAACAATTTTTGCACTTGTAGCTTTTGCTAATAAAAAAGTGCGGTGTTTGGACCAAATGATATTACATAAGGAAAATATGAAATATTAAAATATGACCATGATGACCATTATGTATTTGCATATTGCATATCTTTGTAATGAAAAATTCCCCGTGTTTACTTGCCAAGTGCAATTTGGCTTTTGACTGCAAGAACTGTTAGATGTAAAACAGGGTTTTGGCAAAACGTTATTTTGTGTCTNAAAAACCTGCAGTGAGGCGACCTCTCCCCAAAACCGACTGCAGCCTCCGTGTCTTCCGAAAGCCGAAGAAGGCTCGAGCCAGAGAAAAAAAACTAGCCTTTGCCCAGGTAACAGGGCAGTTGAGAAGTCTCCTCCCTGCTTCAGCCAGACCTTTTGTCCCCCTTAAGTACCTGGCAATTATCCTTTAGTATGGGGAAAAATTCCTCAAGAGGAAAAGAAGAAAGACGAAAAGAAGAAAGACTAAAAGAAGAAAGAAAAAAAAAAAAAGAAAGAAAGAAAAAAGAAACAACTCCCAAACCCCAACACTTGCCAAGTGCAATTTGGCTTTTGACTGCAAGAACTGTTAGATGTAAAACAGGGTTTTGGCAAAACGTTATTTTGTGTCTAAAATGTTTGTTCTTTGTTTGCTGTTGTCTTTCTTAATGTACCATGGCAGTAAAAGCTGTAATGGGTATTCCATTCTTTTTCCTGTTGTTTTCCAGCAACCAGACAGCTCTGGGATAACACAATGCTCTGACTTTCCTATTTATTTCTAAAACTTTTAATTTCACAGAGTAAATGTTTCTCATATTCTGACTAGTGGTAACGAATAAAGCATTTACTACAGTTATACCACAGACTTCCAAAAGGAATTTACCAGTATATCACAGCAATTCTGGTGGCTGACCCTTTATTCTTCCATTTTTGCGCATTTATTTACTTGGTTTTGTCTTGCAGGAGATGGTGGTGTTATTGATAGATAACTGGACTTGAGATAGGTGCAACATTTATTGTCAGTAGGGTAGCTGTAGCTTTACTCTGCACTGCAGATGGGAAGCAAATACTTGCCTATTGAATATTCTTACTGTGGTATGAAGTCTTGTACAGTGAAAGATTTGAGGTTTTTTCCTGGTTAATGAAAAATGTACATTAACTGAAGATTTGCCACATGCAACGAAATTCCACTTCTAAGGTTCTGAGAGAAAATGAAACATCTTAAAATAATATTTTTGGCCTTTAAAAAGCCTCTGCTACTACAATAAATGCCAATATTTTAGGGGACTAGTGTTTTCATGAATTTTTTGCAGTTAGGAAAATTGGTTACCACAGGTGTTATCAAATACTGACTTTCTATGTAAAGACTTGTCACATCACTTTATAAATTAGTTTCTACTTCAGGAGATTGTCATATGCAGATATATCTAGCCCTCTGTTCCTACTGTGTCTTTAATTCTGATTTACATGCATACCCCAAATATTACATGGATTTTAAAGCCATGATGAGTCATGACAAGACCTAAGATGTGAATATGGTTTACATAAATTATGAGGTAGCCTGACTCTGTGCCCAGGCTAAGACAAAGACCTGAGGAACTAGACTGCTGGTTAAATTTGAGATTCTCCTCAGGTCTCCAGTGCTTCTGGTGCGGAGTGAAAGCAGTTCAGCTGCCAGCACTCTGCTGTTCCCACCTATTCACCTGGGGACGGGACTTAGGCAAGGCACTTCGTCTCAGCTTCTGCATGTACTTTGACTTGATAATCTTACACTTTTTTTACTGCTCTTTTAATAACTGCTACTCAGGACTTTGCCACCTGGCCTTGGGGAATTCAATACTGCTGCTCCTGCCCAAGAGAGGCTTTGATTTTTTTAATTAAAAAGCCTATGTCTGGTTTTTCCCTTAATGAGAGAGAATGTCTTCAGTGATAAGTACTTTGATAACTGAAGAATGAAAATACATTTAGATTGTCCCCAATTTTCTGCAAGCAAATTTTACACAACAGACTTCTAAATTTGTATGCTCATATTTATGCATGTCCACTTAACTGGAAATTTTGGGAAAACAGTTTCCTTAGATTTTAGGGTGAGGTAGGGAATGGGCTGCTGATGCCATTCTAATACCAATTTTCTTTTCAGGTTTGCTTTAGAGGCAAATAAAGCTGTGTTAAATATGAATAATAAAATAATTATGGCTGTGCAATATATATGTAAGCATTTGTGGATGGGAGTCCGTCCTAACCTGAGGACTAGAGCTGTACTAGAGATGCTTACTTTAGGAATTATCTAGGTAGTTAATGAGCGAAGGAAAATTGCCTCAAGGACAAATTGAGAGTACCTTGGGTAGAAGGCTTTCTGCCTCTCCTTTTCTGCTTGGTTACTGAATTAAGTTAAATACCCTTCCTAAAAGCTGACCAATAGCTTTTGGACCAAATTGTCTTTTGTTTCTTTATTGGTGTTATCATAGAATAGTTTGGATTAGAAGGAGTCTTAAAAATCATCTGTCTCCAAACCTCCTGCCATGGGCAGGGAACCTTCCACTAGATCAGGTTGCTCAAAGCCCCGTCCAGCCTGCCTTCAGCACTTCCTGGTATGTGGAGTCCACACCCTCTCTGGGCAACCTCTTCCAGTGCTAAGTTTGTTAGATCTTCTCAAACCCAGTCTTCTCCTATAGTGAGTAGCTCTCCAGTCTCCCAGTTCCTGCTTTCACCTTTTGCAGATTGGGTAGATTGGCTTGGATATGTGCTGGTGAAGACAGGCAAAAAATGACATTGAGTGCCTCAGCCTTCTCCATGTCCTGGTAACCAGGCTGCCGGTATCCTTCCTGAGTGGACCCACATTTTCCCCAGTCTTCTCTTGCTGATGTACCTAAGCAAGTGCATTTTGTTAACCTTGATGTCCTTAGCCAGATTTATTTCTGCCACTACTTTAACTTTCCTAACCATCTCCCTGGCTGTTTGGACAATTTCTCTGTATTCTTCTCGGGCTACTTTTCCCTGCTTCCACCCTCTTTAAGCTACCTGTTTGTGTTTAAGTTTGTCCAGGGGCTCCTTGTTCATCCATGGCAGGCCTCCTGGCATTCTTCCCTGATTTCCTGTTACTTCAGAAGATTTCCATCAGATTTATCTGTAAATTTTCAGCTTTAGGTTTCCATTGAAAACTGTTCCTTATGCCGTGAAGAATTCCTTTATTCATATTCAGTTTTTTTACTTTCAGCCTGCCTCTAGTATGAATAAAAGATGACAGCTTTTGTCACCTCCCTTTGGTAACCAAAAAATGAATTCATTAAGTGACCATGAATAAAATACTTGTTTCCAGAAGTGTACTTAATGTCTGTGTTTGTAAAGGCTTTTAGGACCTACTGTACTTGCAGCTCAAAAAAGCAAAAAGAAGTTAACATTATCCTGGAACTCTAGTGTCATAATGGAAGTGCTTTTTCTTAGTTTAAATAAATATTTACTTCGAACATCCAAATTTACATTAGCTAAGAAGACTCTTAATGTGTATTGTAGATTGTGTATTCTGATAATAGTGCTGGATAACACATAATGGACGAGCATTCTCAAAATGCCAGAGTTATTCTGAGATTCGCCTGTTGTTTATGGAGCACTCAGACTTCCATTATTTGGAACAACTGGAACTCCATCCGTACTGCTCCTGTCAGAGGTGCCACTTGCTGTGGGGTGCATATTCTGACAACTGGCATCTGGAGTCATTGCTGAACGAAAGATGGGAGGGACCAGAGACAGAGACTGAGGAATGCTACAGAAACTGCTAGCCCTGCCAACAACAAATTGCTAAATAAGAGACTTGAGTGTCTGGAATTTTATTTTCTTGGCCCAAGTGTTTTAAAGACTACGGGTAACAAAGTTTGAATGTGTATCTATGGATCCTGGAGGCTTTTGATGGGTCTCCTGGATTTGGTTAGGGAAATAGCATGAAAGGTAAATTTAGTTGTCTCCTACTACCATGTCTGAACCTCTAGCTGGTTCTCTCTAGCACAGATTGTGCAAGAAAACATCATGTAAAAGGCTGCTCCACCATCCTGTTGAATGGGATCACCGGTATGAGAGAGTAGCTGTCAGTACCGGTGGGGGGGAGAGAGGAGCAGGCTTTGTGGATGTGGAGGAGATAATTGTTTTTTGAAACAGATAAAGGAGAGGGCTGGTTAATTTCAAGGTATTGCGGGGAAAAAAACCCAATGTGATAAGAGAAAACACAGCGCTTCAGACATTAATAATATTTTAAATATAAACTCCTGACTTTCAGTGATATGCATGTGCTCTGCTAGTGAGGGGTATCTAGATAGTGCTTTATTGATTTAATTTATAAAAATCCCACTCATTTGTATAAAAATCCCATTCATTTGGTCTCATGGTGTAGTATTTAAAGTTTTTAAGGCGAAAAGTGATTTTTAAAGTTCTATATAATAATTTTAAAATATTAAGAAAATATGATAATGCTGATTTTGTGCAGCACACCAAGTGGTAACATCGTTCTGCATGTATTTAAGCACTTCACACAAATGAAATGCTTATCTTTACTGTTTTATGGCCAAGTCAGTAAAGCACAGTACATTTGATTTTAATAAACAGATAAGATGCAAGAATAGAGTTTTCTGTGTGTTTGGTCAGGAAACTGACACCTTCATATTTCGTAGAATTTTATTAAAGATGAGGGAGAGGCAAAGTGGAGGATGTGGTGGGGTTATTTTCCTAATGTCAGGGAATAGGCTTTTACTCTGGTGTGCGAATCCAGTCAGCTCAACCGAGTGAAAAGCTCGGAAGCACTCAGTGGAGGCTAATTAGAAGCCTCCACCATCACTGCCCACAGAATCTGTTTGCACTCAGTGTTCTTGGCACCCTGCACACCGCTGCACTGATTTCACTCTTCATCTGCCACCTTTCTACAGCCGCTGAGCCTGTTCCAGTCCAGAGCCACTGGCTTGAGCAGGATTTTCCAAGCAGTTGCATCTCTGATAGCCTGCACCCTTTCAGTACCAAACCTTAAAGTTGGATTGGGAAAGAAATTGACTCTTTTCCCACAACATGAATATGTTCATAAATGCAGGATCAGGCAAAAAGAACATAATAACATGAATCAACAGAATTGTGAACTGGGAGTGGATGATAGCAGTGGAAATGGCGAGCAAGCAAGGACAGGCAAAAAAAGCCAATAAATTCTAAGCAGAAATCAATACATAAAAACACTTGAGTGCACTCTGCATAAAAAGTTTGGACTGAAATTCTGGGTTCCTAGGTCTTCTTGTTTGTTTCTGGTTATTTAGAAAAAATCATGAAACACTAGGCTCTGGTAAACTCTAAGGTTTACTTAATTTATTACCATTACCAGCTGGTCTTCTGAAGCAATAGAGACTTCTGCTCTGAATGTAAAGGCTAACGACTTATGCAGAGGTGAGTATCAGTTTACATGTCAGAATGTATGTTTTTCAGCTTAAACGCAGTTACTGGAGTTGTACTTTGCTGCTCATGTTAAATGAGTTGGACAGAGAAGGGCAGGGAAAGATTAGTCTTCATTGCAGTGCCAGGGCCTGGTATCTGTTGAACTTCTGCTAACTCTGTTACTCCTCTTGGGTGATTTTATTGTTGTTATACGTACAGCATTTTTTCACTGTGGAGTATCTACTCATGTGTTGTAGATAAAGACAATTTGTGCAGCAGTGTTATGAGATCAGGGACAACATGGCCAGTGCCTGTTCTTTCAGTTAACCAATACACTAATCCTTACTCTGCTTCTTGCCATGGATGTCTCTTTTCTTGACCAACCCCATTTTTTTGCAACAGCCAGGGAATATGTTTTACTGAGGATCTGTCATGTGATGTGGAATGGGAGTGATCACTGGAAGTCCACTGCTTTTACAGTGTATCCTCTCTCTCAGCTTTTGGCAAAGCATTTCACACTTCATCTGTAGTTTTGCTGTCTAATGCATCTTTGACTGTGGGGCAAAGAGGTGCCTTATGTGTTGGATGGAGACAGGTGATGAGGGAAGCGCCTTATGAGGTCCTCCTGGTCCCAAGCTTGGGAAAGGTTTCTTGTATGAAGTGGAGATCAGTAACCTTCCACCTGCTCAAAGTCAGAAGTTTCCTTCACAATTGGGGTTTGATCTGTTGAGGTCTTCATGTAACTTTAGGTTACTTGAGATTCAATACAGTGTTTTGGTTTTTTTTTGTAAAATGGGATGCTTTTTAAAACAATTTAGCAAAGGAGAAATGTTCATTAATGAAAAATGTAAAAGCCCAGGGGTTTAATAATATCTACAGTTTGAATGGAAACATATCTGGATAAATTCTTTGGGTAGACATATAAAAAGAACAGCTCTGGAATGGGAAAACTTGGATATTATATAGAGAAGTTACTGAAAGCTGAAGCGATAAACTGGAATTATGTGCTAGGCAGCTTACTGTATTAATGTTTTAAATGGAAGAAAACCATTAATATATTATTCCACAGAAAAATATATTATTTTTCAGTTCTACTGTTTTAAAGGTATATTTAAAACCATTTTGAGAGTGCATTCTTGAAGTTGATCTAAGCATTATTTGAACACAGTTGAAGACTGTAGAAGAAAACTAAACAAATGCACATATGAAACAGACTTTGTCATTGTTCTTTGAAAATTTTAATAGCGTATGTTCCAAGACTGACTCAGCTCTGAAGTTAATTAAAAGAATTACTTAATAGCAGCTGGTTCTTTTTCCATATTCAGCAATATTTAATATTTAAAATTTAGTGTGTTATGAACTTTTTTTTGTTAAGTGGGACATCTATCACTAATTTTGAAGAAAATGTGACATTTTATTAACCTTAATAGATTTTGTATTGTTTTGTGTCTCCTGAAAACTCACTGGATGTAGTTCTTTAATCAAAAGCATATGGTAGTCCTTACAAGTGAATAGAAGAATAGGGATTTTGCTGTTAGAGTAATTGTATGGTAATAAAGTTGTGGATTTGTTTTTTCTTCTTGATCAGTATGTCCTGACACAACCAAAGTCAAACCTTTAAGGACAGTGGGCTGCAGAGTCTCTGGGGTCAGCAGTAACTTAGGAAAAGTATGCAGGGAGGTCAGAGATCAGTTTAGGGGCCCATTTATCAAGGGAATGAGCACAGGGGGCTCCCTCACCATTGGTTCATGAGTTGATTTAGAAACCAGGAGTGAAAGCGGCAGGACGGAAAGCGCGGCTGAGATCTCTCAAGCTGTGCATTGATGGCACTGAATGCCTTTCTGGGTCATGGTCGTTTCACCAGTGAAGGGTTGGTTCCCCAGTCCCCCCAGCAAAGGGAAGGGCGAAGGCCCCAGCTGGGGGGGAGGAGGAGTAGGGCATGTGGCTCACGCCGTTTCATTCACAAGCACAAGGATGGCAGAGGGCCCAGACTCTTCATAGAAGTCCTGCACAGCAGCTTTCAGTCTAAATTCATGCCACTGATTAGATGCAAAGTTTCTTTTCATTCATAGCAGCCAATTCGTTCCAGCGAGCAGAGAAACATAACATAAAGTATAGAAAACACAGCCAGCGGTTGCCAATTTCTAGGCAGATTAAAACCTTTTTGCTGTAGCTGAAGTATGCTTATCATGTAGATTTCCCTCATCATGACTTGTTTTCAAAGTTCAACACAATAGCAGAGTGGGCTCTAGTAAGCATTTGGTATGCTTTGAAACTTTGCTGCCTAGCTAATTAATGTGATTTCAGTTTGAAGCATGGGCTGTGTCGCTGTTGTTTCTGTAAAGAAAAAACTATGGAGAGTTTAGAACAAAGCTGTAATGATCGGCGTGACTGTAAGCAACTTTTTGTCAGGGTTTTTTTAACCTTGAAAACTATCCATACCTGTTTTCACATGTAACATTTTTGTGTCCATCTCTAATTAGAACTGTGAAATTTTTAATTTGTGGGCTGGCTGTTTTCCCCCGCTCCAAGTTATGTTAATTACTGAAAACTTAATTGGAAGACAACTGTTTCCAGTAAGGAAAGAGTTCTGTGGGTAGTTGAAAATATTAGAAAGGGCCTTCCCACTTAACTAGCTATTAATGCTCTAAAGATGCAAGTAGTCTATATGACTTAGAAAATGAATTTTCTTACTAGCTCTTTCTATATGTGGAGCAAATAATCCTCTCCTGTACTGTCATTGCCCTGCTGGATTTGAATAGGTTTTGTAGAGGTGGGAAAGTGAGCAGGTTTTTTCTCTACTGTTAGTTAGATGCCTGAGTCACTTTTGAAGTGTTTCTCTAGTATTGTGGCTTGTTTGGCATGATCACTTTAATGTATGCAGTCAAATTTTGGGTTAATTTAGGTCTCAGTAGTTTTGTAAAATAAAATTGAAACCAGAACAGATTCATTTTTGTCTTCTGAGCCTGGACATCCCACTGGCTAGTAGGTAAAGAGTCCTAAAACTTCTCCCAAGCTGCAGTCGGAAACATTCAAGGGATGATACAGTTATGAGTCCAGTGCATGAGAAAAAATTCAGTATTTCAAGGTATTAAAGATGATGATGAATTAGAATAAAAGATCTTAGTGATCTAAATTCATAGGATGAGCTAAGTACTGTTGTGCCCAATCGTTACTAGGTCTGACCAGAATAAAAGGGTGTTTGTTTATTATTGCTGTCTGAGGACATTCTTCTTCCCCTCTGTTGCACTAAGCTGTCTGCAGTTTCTTATGATGCTTAAAAATGGAAACAAGTCTTCATAATTAAAATATTTGTGTAGCTGTTTTGTTTAGTCCTTGAATATACTCAGCTGTACTAAAGCACATTTGAGAGGTGGTATTTAAATTGTTTGCATCCAATAGAAAAGATATTTAGGAAAAAAGACCCCAAAAAGTGTATGAAAACAAAACAGTGCTTACGACAGTGCCCTGAATGATGATGATTAGAGTATTATTTTTGTGGTTTTTTGAGTGCTAAGAAGTGTTCTCATTGTTAGTGGAACCCAATTAAAAATAATTATGCTCTGGCATTTTCTTTTCTGGTACAATTTGGGCTGTAGTGGTTCTCCTTGCTCTCCCTTAAAGTCTAGAATATGAATTGGAGTTTAGAAGGGGTTTTTTTGTTAGGTTGGTTGAGGTTTTTCCCCAGATGTGATGTTTTAAAGATGTCTCAAAAATGTTGATATATTTGAAATGCAATGTGTTACATCTCACATGCCATGAGTCTTGAATTAAAGGTCAGAGATTTTTGGAACCATATACATTAGCTTACAAAGCTCAGTGTGATAGTAAAATTACCTGAACTCTTTATTCCCACAAAATCCAACAACTGTTACAGAATTTTACCATTTTTTGCATTTTCAAAAAATTAGGCTCCATACACCCAGGAATGTGTGGGGAATTTTTTTCCCACTGCTTCATTACACTTGAAGAATTTTTCATTTTCTTTGTTTCATTTCTGCATGATTTGATGGTTATAAACGTAAAGTAAAAGACAAATTCTGATGCAACATTTTTTTTCCTACTGATGCCTCAAAAACTTGTAACTCCTTGCAGTACTACACAGATTATCTGCTTTTGTACCTATAGGTTGGAGAACAAAACTGTCTAGTTTCATATTTATGAAGTTTTTCAAACTCTGAAATTTTTTTCATTGGACCACCCAAGAACTTGAGAGAAAGCATATATTGGTTATTCTTGATGATGACACAATTTCATAAAAAGAATACTCTAATTCCCCAAACTTATTTTCATTGCTTTTGAATGAAGCCTTGGGTTTTTTAAGATGGCCCAGAAAGTCTGAAGACTATGCCATTAAAATTCAGTGTGGATTAGAGATAAGACCCATGTGTGTCAGGCATTGCTAACAGACAGACTTTCAGGTTTGTGTGTTTTATCCAAAGAATGCTGTTAACAAATATCTCCAGCACAGAAGTCCTGTGCTCTACAGGTAATGAGGAATGCTCTCTGTTCCTGATCATCATGCTCTTTGCAAGCATCAAACCTTAGAGGGCTGGGATACAGTTCATGCTACAGTAAATGGAAAAAGTCCAAATTTATGCTTAAACTTAATGTCTTTGAAATTTGGTCCATAGGCAGATTATTAGCTTATGTAAATATATATTTCCTCTCCCAATCTTTCTCTAATTTCTCTTAGTCTTTTTGACTAAAAGTACTCTTAAATATATTGCTCAGTGGGTAAATTCCTCCACATAGTTCATTAAATTGAGTGATTTCCTTACTGATAGAACTTGTTTCTAGGAATGTGCAATATATTTCTAACTCTGAAATTTCTGGTTTGTGTGTGCTTACTAATTAGCAATTAACTATAGATATAGCAGATGATGGTGACCTCAGGAAATAAGATATTTACATAATAGATATTGATAAAAATGCTCTTTTAACAAATCTGCTACAGATTCTCTTGTTTCTGAGGTGGTGATAATTTGTAATGTTTTTTTCTTCTTTAGCTTACAAGGGACAATAAAAATGATTGTTTTATAAGGAAAGTAATTGCTGCTTCTCTTACTGATACTATAAGCAAGCAACAGTAATATACCTTCAACTCCTTCATTTGCTATACCAATCCCCCTTCACAAAAAAAAATATATATATATATATATATATATACAGGTGTCTCTTGGCAGCACTGTCTTCCTGTGTCAACCAGTAAAGGAAGATATGTGAGATAATACCATTTAGCAAGAGATCACGTTATTATCAGAAGGAAATAGGAACTATTAGTACTTGAGAATATATTAATAAATGGTATAAAAAGTCAAAGATGGATACTGGCTGTGCTGCTCTTGAGAAAACACACAGTGGTTGCTGTTAGTTTCAGACTTGAGAGATCTTCTTCAATAAACTACCCATCATTTTAGCTGGTTCCTTAGCCCCTGTTGAAGGGACTGGTGTATGCAGATCTGAAATCTTTTGTGAAACAGATTGACAGAATTCTCAAACACTGGCCCTGTACAGGACAGATGATTCTAGTCATCGTCTGACACTTCTCTTAGAAGTACAGCTTTTTATTGGTTAAGAAGGTCATAGAATGCAAGTCCTTACTTTTGAAGAAATCTCATTTCATTCATACTGATATTTTGGAAGCAAAATAAAAAAATATAAGCAGTATGAATCCCCTGCAGAGTTTCCCTGATTTTTATGTAAATCGTGAGTCTGACCTAATCCCTGGCATGATCATAGAGCTGCTGTGAGTGGTGATTTCAAGCCTAAATTGCACTTTTCTCTCGGGGCATTGAATTCTCTATGGAGCAAAAAAGAAAAATGGTGAATCTTCCTGTTGCAAAGGCAGCTCTTTCCCATATGTTCTTACCTGGGGTGTTGTTTTTAGGGTGAATAGACACACTGTTTTTCTTTGGATTTTTAACTGTCTTGAAGAAAACCTTCACATCTCAATTTCATTTGCTATTGTAATAGATGATATTTTTTCCCGGGGACTTTGAGTGAATTGTTCTTAGAAAGCAAGTCAGATTCAGCAGTAGTCTCAGAACAGCTTCTCATAGTTATCATCACCAAAAAGGTGTATTTCACAGCCTTACTGATCCTTAATCCTTGAGACTAGAAATGGATGGAGAAAAATGGAAGGAAATGACATACCGTGTTACATCAAATATGCTTTTCAGGAAGAATTTCTTCACTGAAGGGGTGGTTAAGCATTGAAATGGGTTGCCCAGGTAAGTGGTGGAGTCACCACACCTGGAAGTGTTCAAGAAACAGCTGGATATGGTACTTAGTGCTGTGGTTTAGTTGACGTGCTGGTGTTTGATCAAAGGTTGTTCTCGATGACCTGGGAGTCCTTTTCCAACCTTTATGGTTCTATGAGACTGTGTTGTAAGTGGGAGAAAATTATTACCGTGGTTATTTTCTTTTTAGATTTGCAGAGCATCTCTTTTTGCTATATCCTTATGTTAAATATAACCCACAGTGGTCTGGTGTCTATGGGACTGTGATCTGTAAATTTAGCAATGGCCCACCATTCTAGCCAGTGCTTCCACAGTTCTGTGGAAGGAGTTAATTTGTATTATGATAAAGGTTCATGACTCTGTGATCTGCATTTTATTGTAAATTCTTAGTAGTTATTAAAGAAAAAAAGGAAACCCATGATATTTCCAAGTTAATGACATAAAAATTGCCGTATCTCAAAACCTTGCGTAATGACCTCTTAATTTCTAAAGCAAAAGACTTGCTATAAATTTCACTTCAAAACGTCACAGAAGTATCTACGAGAAATGTGTGATACTCTATCTTTTGTGTATTTTATGCAGTTCAAAGGAAAATATTACAACTGGTAGGAAGTAGACTGGCAAGTTCTGCAGTTCAGACTTGCTGCAGATTTTGTGAAAGAAAACGCAGTTAACTTGATTCCAATGCAAGAGTTAAGGGATTTCTAAAATGGGCTTTTCCCTGCACCTAATGCAGGTACACTGAAACACAAGTGTAAAAAGAAGGTTTCCGAGTTGTATGCTTCTGAAAAACTTGGACACCAATGGAAATTCGATTACGCGTTCATTTTAAAACTGTTTGTAAAAAATGTTCATCTAGTCTAGTAAGAGTGCTGTCAAGTTTCTAGCCCCAAGTAAACTCTTGCATTGTGACATTTTGATGATTTTCTCCCATTTATGTACTAAGTGATACGACTGACAGCTGTCGTATGGTTTTTGCTTTTTCATCTTTTCTGTAGTAGGGGAAAACCACGTGTAGTTGAGTTTTTTTCAGGGGGGCTAAGGTTTTTTTGGTTTGTTTTGTTTATTTAGGTTTGTTCTGTTTTGTTTAAATACTCTTTTTGCTTTGTTTTTTGTTAAGGAATGACAAAATCAAAGGAATGTGTTCTGCACTTGTGGCAGAAGGTAGCCAAGACAGCAACGTGCCTTATTTCCAGTAAGAACCTCAGGAAATGCTTCTTGTACAACCAGTGACTATGCATTAAGATTTTTTGTTTGTTTGTTGTGTTTTGGCTTTTTTTAAAATATGAATTTATAAGATCATTACTTGCAGAGAGCTGTGTGGAACCTAGGGAACAGAAATGTCCAACGTATCCATTGTGCTGAAGTCTAACAGTCTTCAAGTACCCGTCTGTGTGATTTCATGAAGCCATATTAAAATTCTGTAGAGAAGGTGAATACATGTGTTGTTTCCAGTTTATTTAGCTGCAGATCTGTGTCTGTGTTCTGCACAAGCTGGAATTATTAGGCACCAAGGGCTTCATAGCAGAGTATATTTACGTTTACATGGATCTGTTATGGGAATATGGGCCTTAATAAGTTTTCCAGATGAACGTAAGTCCACATAAGTGGATTTAATGATTTTGTGGCTTTAGTCCTCTCAGTTTTGATTGTACTTCATGGAAAATTAAGCCTTTTAATTGCGTCTTTGTAGAACTCACTTTTCTTAGCAAAGAAAGCCAGTTGATTTTACGTGTATAGTTGTGCCATTTTTGAAAATGTGTGGTAGCACCCCTTTTTCACTTCTAGCTTCTACAGCTACAATATGTAAAAAAAGTTACTGAATGTTGCAAATAAGTTGTGGAAGATCATTGTGTTGTTACTAGTGTGCTTCCATACACGTGGCTGAGTGGCATAATTACTGGCCTCCAGGTATTTAGAAGCTGATGGTTTTTGCACTTGTATTGCCAATGAACCTAATAAAAACCAAACCCCAAAACAAGCAAATCCCCTCCCTCCCCGCCCCCCCAACCAAAAAGAGGAGGGGCGAGCAGAAACCAGGAAAAGCATCATCTAAGATTTAGACCTCTGGGGCTTTGCATATGCTTCTAAAAGCACAGCTTGTAAGTCTTAAATGCTTTAAGGATTGTTGTTTTTCCTTCCCCCCCTTGATTTAGTGTTTTACTTTTAAGATGTAACCTGGATAATCTTTAAAATTTAATCCAGAACTCCACATTTTTTTTCAAACTGCAAGCATAATTGACTAAGGCATGAAAGGGGATGGAAATACTAATTCCCTGACATTGCATCACAAGCATTGGGTGTGCTCTAGTATGTCCTTGACATTGTTTCAGACAGGAGTGTTAGCTACCAGTCTCTTGCTTTTGAGGTCTCTGACCTAATGCCTCTTTGAGAGGAGTGTTCTTGTTCTTCTAACATGGAAAAAAGGAGCTGAGTTCCTGCTTGCATCAGCACATCCTTATTGTTCTGACTGCTTTCTCCAGCTCTATTTTTTTTTTTTTTACCCTTGTGTGTGAAATTGAGCGAAATGTTTGTCAGGGTTTTGTTTTTATAGAGCATACAAGAAAATGTTGGACCTTGAAAGTTCATACAGTCTAATGTGATGGGGGAAAAAAGGTAGGAACATGCCAGTGGTTGCTAGTTAGATTAATATACTCTACTGAGGATTACTCTATTTCCAGAATACTACATTAAATTATATGGAAAAAACAGTTCTTTGTGCATCCCAAATATCTAATTAACCAGCACTTTAATGAGCTTTTGAGTCTCGAATCTGGTATCTTTAGCATACGGTCTTACGGATAAGGAAAAAGAGTAAAATGTTGATGCTGGATTTTGCCTTGCAATCTTGGCTGACAGTTCATGTTTGAAGAATGTATTTCAGTAAGAGTTTCTATCCTTTCTAGAAGTGAATGACCAGTATACCACATTAGTAAAGTAGTTTGACTGTGAAGTTCAAACCCAGTAAGAACCCAGCCTGATCCTTGGAATCATGTAAGGGACCTTTAAAATATGTTATAAAATTATTTAGCCATCTAAACCAAACTCCAAAAAAGCTTTACTGTTCAGTTTGTGTGTGATAGAGTGTCAATCTTCTGGCAAAATCTAGCACTGACATTTTCCTTTACTCTTTGTTTACGATAGTCTGGTGTAACATCATACAGATAGCATACTTTAAATGGCTAACATGACATTTATTGAAAATATATGGATGAATTCAGTTATTTTCACCTGAGGTTCGTCTGATAGCAGGAGATCTACAGGAGCAGGACTAGACCATGCAGATGGAATACGTAATTTGTTGGAAAGGCTAAACAAGGGAACAAATCTGTTATAAACAGTGGCGACAGTACTACAAAATCAAAAACCTGGAACAAAATACCTCCAAATTATGCATCAGTTAAATCATAGCCTGACTAGTTTTACCTCTAGGGCCTCCTCATTCGAGCCTGTGCATTCGTAATCTGTATAATCTGACAATCTAGCCTCCATGTAGGCTAGGTTTAGCCAGTGAGAAAATATTCCAGTTTGTGAATTTTGATTTTTTGGGTTTTGTAACAGAGGGTATTATACTAATATCCCATCCACTGGCCTTTTTTCTGCCCCTTTGTACTATTTACTTCTTTGGAAAGCTTATTCAAACTGATTGATGAAGAAGTCTTTGTATGTTACATAAAGGAATTCTAAAGAATGTACTTAATGATTATTATTTCTTAGATTTAAATACTTGACTAGGTAGGAAGTCTGCTCTGTGCTTCGGAAGTCTTTGTAGCTGTTACCCAGGTATTTGTCTTTCTTGGATGTTCCAGGTCACTTTTAAATTGCTAGAAATCCTTGTTATTTTGTACTTAAAGAGTGTTGATTTATTTACCATGGTAATCAATCTGATAACAGTCAATATATTTGACTCTTTATCAGCTCCTGTGAGTGTGAAGACTGCTAACAAAGCACTTTGCAGTGGTAATCCTGTATGCATATACACAGTGAAAATTCAGCTTTAGCAAAATCTGATTTGATTTATTCATAAAGTGGTCGATAAACAAAATTTGTTGCAGGATAAACGTTGCAAACTGGTAATGGCCCTTTCAAAGTCAATTTTTTGCCAAAATCGGTGACTAGGCATGTAGTTCCTTTCTGAGAGCAAGACTTGCTTCATGGAAATAAGGCAAAAGCAGACATGTAGGTCCTCCTGCCTATCAAAGCTGTTGCAGCACTCGCTCCAACCAGATACAAACAGTAAAGCTGCGGATGTTTTCCTGCGGTCAGAAATTAATCCACTGGCATTCACGGGGATTGAAAAGCACATACATAGTCTAAATATGGGAGCTGGAAGGATTGTGTCTACTTGGCTTGTCTCTAGTACCCAGGAATCTCAAAAACTAGACACATCAGACCTTTGGGCAGATTTTACAGCTCTGGAAATTTTGAGACTGAATAGCCTGAAGGAACTGCTGATAAGATTTCTTCCAAAGATCACAGGACCTTTCACATGAACATTGAACCCACTGGTTCAGTACTGTGGGTCAAGCTCATTCAGACTCCATTAATTTAACAGAATTACAAAATTATACTGCCTAATCTGGAAAAGTTTTAAATAGCCCCTAACTCAGCAGGCTCACAATCTACGAATTACTAGGAGCAGCCCTTCGTAGTGACTTCCCTCTGAATATAGAAGAGATTTTGGATCTTAGGAGGCCAAATCTGTCTGTCCTGTACTATATTGTGTGATTCCATGGAAAAACAGTAGTCTGGTTTGCTCCTAAAAAGGAGGCAGGGGGACACAAGATGTGAACTTTAAGAGTTAGATTTAGATCATGGAATTCTTGCTCTTTCAGACTTAAGAGCAAAACTTCACCTCAGTTCCTACATTAATGAGGACATGAGCAGAACAGGGCAAATGCAATAAGCAATCAGGTCTTTTTTTTTTCTCCTTTGTTATGAGGGGAAGGGAAGCACACATTCACTTCCAATAAATGCTGAACACTTCAGGAGTGCAGTTTTATTGTTTGTTCTCATATGTTTTCCTGATATGATAGTCTGGGGTGACCATGTAAGAATCTGATTGTGTAAGAGCAGGAGATTCAAGTCTATTGACAACTTTGCTTGTTCTTTAGTTTGAGAAATTTCCAGATCTTTGCATGCTGCTTAAATGAAGAATGTCAAGTAGCTTTTGGGATGGCTGCCAGACTGACAACACTGCACTGAGACTGGTGCAAGGTACATTCAGAAACCCTTCTGGTTTCACAGTATGCTATAATCCAGAACTTTGCTGTGGGAGTTTTTCATGTGCAGAAGAAATTTGACAAAAAGAGACACTATGTAGTTATAATATATTTATCCATTTGCTGAAAGGGAGCATGTTATGAAATTTTTGAAACTGATGTCTGGTTTAGGAAGAGAAAATAAAAATACAGATTATTGTGGGGTATTTAGAGAATGACTTAGTCCTGCTTCCTTGAGCATAGTTTGTAGCATTGGTAGGTGTTTGTATAAAGCCATGTCATTCACTGTTACCCATTTACATACAGGCTGTCTGACAGACAGAGTGTGTATTTGTAGTTGACTTCTAAGTCTGATCTTGCTGCTGATCTGATCCTTTTAATGTTTTAGTTTGTGAAAAAAGGCCATGGCTAAGATTCCTTTCTGTTTGAAGATACACCAATACTTGATCACACAACATGACCAGGAAAGCCTCTTTGGCCATTAAATCCTCCAAATACTCCTTGCATTGGCCTTGCAAAGTGTGTTGATGTATTGAGCTGCTAAGGCATAGCTCAGCCAAGAGCTGCTCTATCCTCACGGGGGATTTGGCTTCAGTTTGGCCCACCTTTTCTGCACAAGGAGACTTCTTTTTCTTTTTTCTTTTTTTTTTTCTGTCAGGCTTATTTATTTGAGCATGATCTGATTGCTCTAAATCTTTCCTACTTCCGTACACTTACTCTTGTCCAGAAGGACTCAGTAGTGTTGGGGCCTCCACCCACCTTTGTTCCTTAGGTGAACTCTGATTTTTAAAAATAGACAGGAAATTGTGCTCTTTTCCTTTGGTTTATTTCTTTGAATGACAGTGAAAAAGAAGTGTCCTTGCTGTCTGAAAGGATAGTTGAAAAACAATATCTGGATGTCAGCCATCTCTTTGGAAAATAAGACAAGCTTTACGGTGCTCCCAGAAGGGATCCTGTGTCCTGTGTTCCTCCGTGGAACTTTTTGCATCTGGAAGTCTCCACCCTCAGGTGGGACAGTTCTGTGCACTAAGGCCTTGTCATACTGTCATTAACACTGAATGAAGGCATCTCTAGAAGGCTTTTCTTTTGCAATGGATGTTTTATTTCTGTTTTACATGGATACCTGTCCACTCAGGGATCAGAAGGATAGTGTGCAGTGTTTGCATGTTATCAAACTTTTGTTCACTCATAATAGCCCTGGATGCTGAGTTTCATTACACAGAGAGTAAAATGTGATGTGTGCTTATTGTGCTTTGTAGATAATGACAGAGACTACAAAGGAGAAAAGGAAATGTTGCCTAATACCGAATTAGTGTTTATCTCATGCTAATGTTTGAGCTCACGTTGTTCAGCTGATTTATCTATTACAAAAGGGAGTGCAGTTCTCTTTGATGACTTGTATTTCAAAATACATGCTACTTTGAACTGGTCATTGAGAGAGGGCTTATAAAATCATGGGTAAGATTTAAGTTTTTCTGTAGTATTTGTGTGATAGGTATGACCCCACTATTCCAGACTTAGGACAGATTTTTCAAAAAACCACTTAAATTATAGGAAAATATCAACTATGTAGTGAGCAGTATCCTATGTTGGTCATCAATGAGTTATTCTTGTCACAGAAATGATAGTGACAATATTAGGGCTGACACTGTAGTTTGGATTTGTGTTGTTCTGCACATTTGTTGCTGGCAATTCTGGTGAAGCAGAGTATTAATGGAAAGGAAATTCCATAAAAATAATGCTAAAAATAGGATTAAAATATATCATAACATCCGACAAATGGTGGTCTTCTTGTAAACATTAAATCTTTTTGTTTGTTGGACCCACAGTGATTTTCTCTTTAAATGAAAATATATCAGACTAACATCCTGTGGTTTAAATATTTGCACTGGGCTTGGTCAGTAAATGCCCAGTATATTTAGGATACTTTTTGACATATGTTTTTGTTACCTCTCTCTAGCCAAATGAGCCACAGTTTTGCTCTTTCTTTCAGATTTGAGGTAAGATAGGAAGCTGTTTCTGCCCTATAACACAAAGTATATGGGCTGGGTAAGTGTTTGGAGTACAGGCAGTGAGGTTCCAGTGCTTTCGCAGTGCTTCCAGTGATTTGGAGGACATGAGTGGAAGGAACAGGAACATGGTATCAAAACAAAACAAGCCAAATTATAGTCAGCAAACAGGATGATAAACTTCCTGGAAACTTTTAGTTTATTGCTCAAGTTGATGTAAGTTGATAAGTCCAGTTTGTGCATTTTTTCGAGCTCTTCTTTTTAACAAGAGCAACTAATTCAACAGTACATACTTCTGCTTCACCATTAGTTGCTGGAATTTGTTTTCTGACAACCATAGCTGTTTGTTTTAGTTGTATATTTTATTCTTTTAGTTAGTTGCAGTCTGTAGCAAACTCAAGAAGTCAAAACTAGCACTTAGTTCCATAATTCAGTCAAAGATATTTTAAGGATGTGGGCTGCTGCTATGTAATTGGCCATACTATTTTAGGACGGAAGGTTAAGGTCAAATCTCTTGTGAATGATGGTTTTGTTTATCTATAGTGATAGCATCCATTCTGTAAATTATTGCACTGCAGTCTTCACAGTAGGAGAGGCTAGAAAAATATTTTGAGATGAAACTCTGTTTCTTTTAAAAAAAAAGCCCGTGGAAAGTTTCTAACTGTGGATTTGGCAACCTCCCTCTGTTCTTATCCCAGTTTCTTTCACATGCTGCCGGAAAAAATCAAAGTTTAGCAAGTATTAATTTTTAAGAGGCAGTTTGGAGAAAGTAAGATAAAGCCTGAAAGACCAAGCAATCTGCTTTTCTTTTTTCTTCCTTCTGACAGAATTTCATCCTGTTAGTGTAGTGTTTGCTTCATTTGTATGTGTCAAGTATTAATTACTCTTCTGGGCTTGTGCTTCATAATTTCATAATCCATCTTCCTGGAAGTTTTTCTTCCTTACTTTTTGATAAAATTGTGAAAACTGCACATCTGGAATAGTGTTAGTAGAGAGCATCTTGCCCTGACCTCACTGCTAGCTCGCCTCCCTGCTGCTGATCATTCCTACATGCAGGATCGAAGGGAAGAAGGAAGATGAAGATGTTTCTATCAGGATCATGTAGAGACTGAAGACTTTCAAATTTGATCTTGATGTTGGGTCTCTTCCTAAAGCTACTCCATAGCTGTGGATCTGCTCCTGAAGCTATTTTGCCTTCATTTCCAAGCCACCTCTAGCAGTACATTCATGTACTGCCACGGCTCAGATGGGTTGTGCCACCCATAACCTGTTCCTTAAAAGGGGTAAATCAGGCTTCCTAGTGGAGAAGCAGCATCTTGTAGTCAAGAAATGAGTCTGTGATCACAGTAGCTTTTATTATTGCCCAACAGATGAGCCTCTGCATGGCTCACTGTCTGCAACTGCAATGCCTTTGGCTGGCCCCCGTATGGCAAATCATAGAGGTCTATTGTGGACACAAGGAAAACCTACAGAGGCGTCATTTCCTCATCCAGAGGAAGCATGGGCTGCAGGATCCAGAACTACCGTAGATGCTGGAAAACAATACTTGGTATTTATTTATGGTTTCTTGATTTCCTGGTCCCACTAACACCATTGTTCCTTTGTGTTGTTCTTAGAAATCTGGTATCTGGAGCTTTGAATGGTTCAGACAATTCTTTTTTTACTTTGGAGAACAGGAACTGAAAGTATGTTGCTCACAGCAAATTCATGAATGAAATAAAAATTATTAACAAAAAAATGTTCCATATCTTTGTGTAACCTTTTGTGGAAAGACTCAGTGAGACTTCAGTCTGTGGAATCAACGTGGGTGTTTTGGTAAGCAGCAGTGTGTCCTGGTATGAGTAGTATTCAGTGCTGTCGAACTCTGGTTGAGTATTAACAGATGGCATCTGCCACCAGTGTGCTTTGTTTGTGCTTGTCTGCAGTTATGGTGCAGGTGGTTTGGTGAGGAGGGCGATTTTCATGGTGCTGTGACTACTGAATAATCTCTTTTTAATTTAAACAGTGGCCCTACGGACTGTCCCCATGGATTGACTGGGAGTGACTGTCTCCTTGTACTATTTTTACAGGTTTATATCTAAAAACGTCCCTAATTCTCTCTGCTTCAGCAGGAAGATGATTTAAAGCTTTTGATTACAGCCTAAAAGAATGAGGCTCTTATTTCAGGAAAAGGTAATAATAAGCTGTCTCATCTTAGGGTCCCATCATCTGAACAAAAAATTTCATTAAGAAGGCAAAGAAGATGATATTTTAATCAGGTTTTGTCTTCTGTTTCCCTATGAAAACTAATGAAAAGAGCAAGAACAGACATGCAGTCTGTGTTTGTGAGGAACACATGCTTCACAGACAGAGCAGTGTGTTGTGCAATTATGCTGGGAACTCATCAAAGCCAAAGACAGGACGTAGACCCACATAAGACCAAAACAAGAGCCTGTGCTTGAATAACAAAAGGAGAAAACAAAGGACCAGTGAGAGAAGGATAGCCTGTGAGTGAATGGGTGAGTGGTTATTTCTCCCTAGCATGCATGTAGAGTCCTGGTCCATATTTCTTGAAATTAAGAATTTATTTGACAGTAAGGCAATCCAGCTAAAGTGGATAAATTCAAATGGTGTGGCTTTACACCTACAGCTCTCTTCTGGATGTTAAGATGCTCTGTTTAGTTTTGTAAAATCACATACTTGTTCATCATTGCATCCTTCAAGATATGGAACCTCTTTGATGGCTGTAAATGGTGATTGTAAATGTAAATATCCTGTTGTACAATTCACATTCAGTGGATGTACAGATGTAGATATATAGATATTTCCTTTTTGTATAGCATAAAGAAAAAAGAGAGCTAATTTTTTGGCTAATTTTTTTAATCATATATCCTTTTTAATAGTTATCAAATCAATAAAGAAATAAAAGACGAACTATTCTTTAAATTTGCACAGTTGTAGCGTCACATGAATCAAATAAAGTAAAAAAAAAATATTATTAATGATTGGTTTTCCATAGAAATTGGCTCAAAACCATATAGGCAGATGGAAATTCATGAGACCAATTCAGGGCAGGGAATAGAGACATATAGCAAGCTTTTGTTTGCATGAAGCTTTGTGTTAAATAATTAAAATTTTTATTATTGTATTCTTTTTTGAATGAAGTTAAGACAACTAATATTTACATGTAATTTTCAGAAACCAGTAGTTTTCTCCTTTATTTTTTTTAATTATTTGTATAATAAATAAAAGTTCTGGTTCAAACTGAAAAACATTAAATACTTATAACATACTGAAGTGTTTATTAAATGATGGTTGCACGAACTGAGGCACCATTGCATGTGAGTCTATCCAAACGTTTAAATGGCAAGCAATAGGAATTATCCAAGACGTAAGTTTCCTTATATAGGGAAGCATTCTGATTACAACTGATTGGGAAAGACCTTAAATGGGGTGTTTCAGCTTTTTTTTCTGTGATCAGGAGAGAGCACTTTATAGAAATTCTGTACTCACTACAGCTTCCCTGCAGGCTTCGCAAAGAATTGAAATTGGGTAAGAAAACTGCTGTTTCATAGTCTTCCTTCCTTTGTGTTTTTCTTGGCACAAGTGTGCAAGTGCAAATGGCAGCCAGAATTGGCACTGAATAGTATTTGAGAGTACATTTTATTTATACAACTCTGAAAATAAAAATTGTAGACCTCTCAAGCATTCTAATTCTTAATTAGCATCTAGCCATATGAAAAATTAAATAAATTTATAATGAAGGACTGTGCATTCCAATATTAGAAAAAAAATATGTTCGTCGTGTTGAAAACTGAGCATGTAAAAAGGGGTTGGTGGGCTTCCATTATGATTGCCTGTCTGTAGTTTCAAGTTTTCTCAGTTTATAGGTAAAACTGTTTGTTTGGTTTTTTGGTTTTTTTAATAAGCTACCTTAATCAGGAAAGACCAAATAATTTGTTTTCATTGGTGCTGAGTCAACTTTCCTCCCTTATTCAGATGCAATAGGAAAGTCAGAAAAGACTCAAAATTTTCTTCAAACATGTTAATGAACTTTAGAAAGGTAAAGACAATGAACAGACGACTTTCTTGCAATATTTTTTTAGATTTCTAACTGTTATTTCTCAAATTTAATCAGAAAATATAAAAAAATTTTTTGGAGGCATGATTGGTGACAAATGTATTTCTCATCTTGACCTCTCATGTGTTTCTCATCTTTTACTCTTTCTGAAATTACTGATTTGCTAATAGAAATAAAATTTGATGTGTAGAATTGTTGTCTCAAAAATATTTTGGAAATGTTGAATTCTTCTTAACTGGTGTTCTCCTACTAAAGAAAAAAACTTTAGGAAAATAATCAGTTTGTGAATCAAAATTAAATGAAAATTCAAGATTTTTTTCCAAACTGAGTAGAATAAGAAGATATGTTTGCATAAAAGAAGCAGAAACTATAGTATGAAGTATAAAGGTTTCAAACATATGATTTCGTTTCTAATTATGATTGCAATATAATGGGAACATACTGTTTCTTTCAGATGTACACTTGTTCTGAGGTTTCCTAGATTCTTGTTTTGGTTTACTAGTAGTGGACACAGCTGAGTTCACTGAGATTTCCTAGTAAGAACCCAGTGTTCTGTAAATTCAGGAAACTGCTGACTTTTATGAGAGGTAAGCTGTAATGGTAGACGTCATTTCTTTTCCATTCCAACTGGAGTGATACAAGACCAGTTGTGCGATTAGCAGCACATTATTCACTTCATAACGTGCATCAACAGGACCATATGATGTATTGCCATAGGGAATTCCACATGCATGTGAATGTTTTTTAATACAGAGTCTCTTTTTCTTCAAAAAAATCTTCAAAATAGAGTTAAGAGGACTCTTGGCATGCTGGAAGCATTTTGTTTACTGGTATGGATGCCTCTTTTTCAGTCAGTTTGTTTGTTGTAGTCCCAGCAGACTGTTCAGAAATTCACGGGGGTCAGGCAAATCCCTTTTTTTGCCTTCCACAACCTCTCTTGATGATGCTGAGAACGGAATCTAACCTGTTTTTATTTTTAATGGGATAAAGGCTTGGTTAGCAGCAACTCACGTTACATAAAATATTTGCCAAAAATATTAGACAAACTGCCTTCTTCTCATCTTGCAGGTGGGGGTACATTACTTATGCCAATGTATGGCCTTTCGCTAAAGCTCTGGTTCAACTATATTTTAATTAAGTAAAAATTTAGGTGATCTTCTAGCAGTTTTCTGTGTGTGGCATCAGATCACAGCAGCATGTGTGAGCCAGCCAGACATCCGGCCTCTGGCTTGGTGAGATTTGGAATGATCTCAACTGCGAGCGTGCCAGTGCCTCCATCGTTACTCGTCAACCAAACTTCTGTGGACCAGCAAGAGCTTAGCTGGCCTTTAGAAGAACAGATTCCCAAAATAAGGATACTAGATATGGGTGACAGGATTCTTGACACCTGGGAAGAAAAGGAATAGATGTCTTCTGAACTGGGCCAGGAAAAGGTTGTACTAAATCTTTTTGAGAACGGCTTCAGTACAAGGAAGAGGGTGGGGACATCGGACTTCCTGCCTGGCTGCGTGAAACTGGACTTTAACTATAAATCTCTTACTTTCATCTTCAATGGAGCTGAAAGGAAGGAAGGAAGGGATCAAAAGTGAAAGCTCAGGTGATTTTAGAGGTGGGGAACATGAGTTTAGGGGGCATTTCCTCATCAAAGGAGGGAGCTGACTTAGAAGACTCACAGTTCATGAAAGAAAGAACAAGATGTGCAGTAAAAATTTGAAAAATATTGTCAATGACCACGAAATGCAGAAAAGGTGATTGAGATACAGAAGTGGATGAGGAAAGGTTTTTTTTGCTCAACTCTTAGAAGAAGTTTTCTGATATGATAGAGAAAAAAAAAAAAAAAAAAATTATACACGATGGAGAACGGGTTAAGATTATCCCAAAATGTGTCATCATATTCATTGTGTATGAGAAGATGATGAAGATATGATTTTCTTCAAAGCAGTAATTTCTGTATGTGCGTGTGTACTTATGAATTGGTGTTTATTTTAAGGAAAGAAGTCAGGGATGTTCTTTTAGGCAGACTGGTGCCCCTCAGGATCAGATGAATGGAGAAGTAGATTGTTTGGTAAATTGTGAAAAGAAGTTATCACTAGAATGGATAATTTGCAACATCTGCAACATTGCAGATGTTGTCCATCAATTCCCCTGTACTTGCAGGCATCAGAATATGAAGTCAACTTTGAAAGTAGCTCTAGGTACAGCAGGGAGAAGGAATGTATCTGACCTTGGCTGATGCTCTCACTGCTGGTTGTGATTCATCCAATCCTGCAGGCAAGATGGGAGAAACAGGTGGTGCCTCAGCTGGTGAATCACTGGAGAGAGAAGAAGAGTCTTTTGTTCAGTAGCAGAAGCCAGCCTGAGCAGCTACTGCCACTGCTGCTGGCACAGGTTAATGGGAAGAGGAGGGTAAGAACACAGTGTTTGCCACAGCTGCTATTGCTGCTGGAGTCTTCTCTATTGATTTTTTTGTTTTTCCTCCTTGTGGCAAAATCAAACAAAAGTGCTTCAACAAAACTGGCTTGGTGTTCTTCTGGGACTTGGAATCTGATGTGCATTAATTATAGTGTGCAAAACTGCTTTGCTAAATACTACCTCAATGCCTGCAAGCTGAATTAGCCACGATAGGCTAGTCAGCTATGATAGGGAGCTGTTTTCTTCCCAAGGATAGATCTCCATTTTCTCTCTAGGATCATTTAGAATATTGTGAAAAGACCAAATTATTTTCCACCATCCAGATGCCTTTAGTTACACTAAAAATGTAAAGAGAGAACAAAGAAACTACAAGTATTTCAGATTTGTGTTTCTAAATTTGTGAAGATGAGGTTATTATCACAGACACAAAAGTTTGTATAAAAATATGAAAATTTCCTTATTGGGGTTCCTTTATAGGACTTTATCTTTACACTGTGCAAAATCAAATTGTATTCAATTTTAATGTATATAACAGCTAGCTAGCTTAATTCAGCAGGCTTTATGATAGATTGGGCATTTCACTTGAAGTGGTTTTCCTAAAGTGAAAATGTGCATGAAATTACCTTGTTAAAAATACGTATGCTTTTTGCAGTCTGCCTTGGTTTTGTTTATGACAGTGTAGATTTAAGGGTAGAAACACTGTTAAAAGAATTCTGAGGGGAAAAATAAGTAACTATTTAAAAATTCTTTTTTTCAGATAAAACCCAATATTTATTTTTAGGCTTAATACTAAGTAGGATTGTTGCTTTCAGAAAGATAGTTACATATATTTTGTGATCCAGGAGCTCTGTTGTAATTTCAGGACTTTTTATCTGTAAAGAAGGCAAAAAGTCTTTGTGCCCTGGGAGTCTTCATCAGGCAGAGTTCTTTATTTTCCCTGATTTCATTCCAGATGTCAGAGAAGTCACTTGTGCTGTTGGCAGCTCCTTGTGCTCTCTGTAGCAGTGGTAGGTTTTTGTTTTGGTTTTTTTCAACAACACACAGAGCAACCATCAAGAAAAAGACTGCCACCAAACAACAAACAATGCTACTCTTATTTTGATAAGACCAGAAGTCAAAATCCCCATAACAGGAACCTAGTGTGTGTTCTCTGTAAAAAAATGCTGCCTCACAAAATGGCAGCTGAGCAGCAGACAAGCAAAAACATCCGTGCTTATTTGTCATAATGAAAAAATTCCTTTATAATTCTTTGAATTTGGATTTTCAAAGCTTTATGTTTTAATTTTCCCATTTTCCCGTATGCACATTGCTTCCTGTATTGTGTTACTGCAATGTCAGGCGAAGGGTAAAAGAATTAGAACAGGGAATAGTACAGAAAGTTTGTAACAGTTTGCAGGTAATATGGAAAAAGTGTGTCATTATCTTCATTGATATTATTAGCATGGAATCATCTCCAAATGATTCTTTACCATACTTCTCAAAAGTAGAGGTGAGTTACTCTTCTCTATACCACCACGGTACAGGGACCCTGAGTCACAGCCAAAAACAGAGGCATTTTTATGTCCCCAATAGGAGCTGAATGAAGTCAGGGAGCCTTAGCACTAAGCTGTTATCTTATATATTTCAGATGTAGTTGCTCCCCTATTCCAAAAGACTTAGTTGGAACACCATGTTTTGGTCTGCAAGTTTGTCAGACTTGTAAAGATCATAAAATTTCTTACAATGTTACTCTTCATATTTAGAATTTTATCAGCATTTTGGGGCATTTCTTCACCAAAGCAGGTATGCACTGATCATGCAGATGTCATTCTGTGTTAATAAAGTTTCCAGAAGGATGCTTTAGAAAGTTTAGGTTTGTAATTTGAATGCCAAACTTTGTGGAGGCAGGGGTTGTGGCACTCTGAGTGACTCAAGGATATTCCTAGAGTGACAGAGTTTTCCACAAACAGTTCTAAAAATTGGCAAACAAAACTGGATGGTTTTTTAATACAGGTAAAAAACATCCTCTTTTATATTTGCTCTTCATCTGATCTTTAAAATTTAGACTGCTCTTTATGGCACCCAGCCAAGTTGCTGCTCTGAAACATTGCGTGGAGAACCCTTAACAGAGAAATCATCAAAAGTCCGGCTGGCAGAGAGTGCCAGGAATTGCCATTTGCTGTGCTGCAGGGTTGAATCCCTACCCTATAGCAAGGTGGATAGAATGTGGTGGCACAAGGGGAAAATCTAGAGAATTACATTCTGTTTTTACCACGTGTCTTTGCTGTTACTTGAGAAAACTGAGAACTGAAAGGAAGCTAAGGGAGACTCTGGAATCCACTTGAAAAGCTTTGAGAAAGTTGAGGATCTCTGTCTAGGTGACATTGGTCTGGGATCCTGGATTGCACTGAGATATTTGTTATTCTCTGTGTCGTAGTGCTATGAAACTTCTATACTAATGTAGATGAATATTGAAGTAACCTCAGCAAAATGTAATGTATACTCCAGTAAACAAAGATGAGTCATGATTTACTGTATGTTTGATTAAATTGTATTAAGTTTGAACTGATTTTTCATTTTGGTGATTTTTGTTGTTTTTTTGGTTTTTTGTAAGCATGGAAATCATGTACGACAATTGATTCCTGCAGCTGTTTGGTCAGTCCAGGAGCAGGATTTATTCTGCTGTGTCCTTGTAAATTGTAATTGCTTTTCTCCTTCACGTAATGTGGTGCTCAGCAATGAGTCTGGAGTTGGAGTCTCATACTTGAAGTAATGGTAGAAGTTTTAGAAACCACTCGGCGTTATTTTAGAGGAGTTTCTGACTTCTTGGTTTGGTGCTTTCATTATTCTGTGTGTGTGTCCGGTTCCTTAGTGACTTGTAAATTGGCTGAGATGTCCATTCTACTTTTATTTATTTATTTTTAACAGGTATATTTTTTTCTATGGTTAATAATAGTTTATGCAGTGTATCTTCAAAAGGCTATATAACTTTTCCCATTAACTCAGGAGCTGACACCTCCTGAGTAGTTTCTGCCCATCCTTACGTATTTTACTTTTAAAGTCTGTAATTTCTATGCTGGGGTTCTCCTTACTGTTGTGTCTCTAAATTACCTGCTTTTTCTCTGTTTACTAATTTTTGCAGAAATGCTCATGGTTGTCCTTAGCTGATGCTTAAATAATTCTGGAGATTTTTTGAGTAGTCAGCCCTCTCTGAGAGTCTTTTCATCATTGCAGTGCTGGATTGAGGTTATTTTACACTGTAAAAAAAGCAATTACGTCTCCCTGCTCCTGTCTGACAGTGGCTGTCCATTCTCCCTAGCAAAGTACTAGTGCAGAGGTGTTATGTGTGTGGAGTCTGTGGTGTCTCTGTGCTCCAGGAAGGGAGTTGGTAAGGGGATTTACATCCTGGAAACCTGGGTTTCATCAGTGCTTTGCATAACTCACTCCACAGCGGGGGAAGTCCACCGGGGATCGGTCTTGGTGGCACATGAATGGAGGTAAACACCTCCTTCCGTACCTGCACTCCTCTGAATTCTCTTAGCACTACTCTTCTAGGAAATGTGAGATTATTCCAATTATTCTGCAATATGTGCAACTTTGTAGAACATCATGTAAGTGCTTGAAAAATTCAAGTTGTCACATGCATTGATTTTTGAGACAGTGCTATGATTGTTTTCAGGAAGCAAATCTGCATTAATAGGGACAACAATGGAGCTCTGAGCAACCTGGTCTAGTGGGAAGTGTCCCTCCCCATGGGACTAGATGGTCTTTAAGGTCCCTTCCAACCCAGACCATTCTATGATTTTATGATACTGTGAACAGGTGACAAATCTTAGGGAAAAGCTGGCCTCATGACTACACTACTCCTGCAGAATGAGTACAGCAAAATATTGCGTGGGCTTGCACAGAGTTGCAGGAAGGGACTGAAGTTGTCCCAGGCCTCCCTACCTTAATTAGTGATTTGTGTCTGGGTTCTGCAAAAGTTTGGATTTTCCTGGATTTATTTTCTGATAACCTCTGCAGATGTAATGTCTGGGACAGTTCTGCTTGGACAACTGTTTACTGCAGTTGATATATTCTCTTCTTGACCTCATGACTCCCATCTAGTGTCTTGAATCACTTGGGAATAACTAATGCCTCAGCTCTCAGTTCCTTCTCAGTTTCACCATCAGCCAGCTTAATGTTCACCTTCCTTCACAATTACAGGAAATGAAGATCTTCTGAGATAATGCGAGTGCAGATGAGCAGTATATTTGGTCTATGGGGAAATAATGTGAGCAGAGGGAAATTACAGACAGTAAAATAGATGTGAGTTTCAGAGGTAGCTCTTAGAATTCTTTTTTCCTCTTCGATTCTAAAGCATATTTAATAGTACTGCATGGCTTAGTGAAAACTTCCAAAATTTAACTAAGAGTCATGCAGGCTTTCACTCTTTGTGGGATTGGTTGTACAGATAATGCATGCAGCAAATTTGCCATAACCCCTGAGGATATTCATAGCAAGGAATGATATAAAGGGCTGTCGTCCACCATCAGTTAACTGCTGCAAATGAGTTAACGACATTTTTTTAGCACCAGTAAAACATTAAAAAGAAAGCACAAATAGTCAGGAAAAAGACGGGTTTAATGAACTAGAAAATCTACATCGCTGTGGAGAGCGATAGGAAACATACAGTGTGCTGGCAATATTCCAAACTTAATTCAGTTTATGTCCTGGATAACTAGATTTGACTCTTCAGTAATAAAAATGTGTAATGCCAGTTACATAGTCCTCTTCAGCATAGAAAGGAACACTGCTTGGGAATGAAAATGTTTAAGTCCCAGCAGAGGGCAAAAAGGGTTGCTGTGACTGCTATCTTTCCACACAGGGGTTATTTATTGCCTCTTTTATGGAATTTGCACAACGCCAGAATTTAGATGAGCTCATGTACAGTGTACAATGCACAGTGCCTCGGAGCTAAATGGTTATGAAAGACATGACATTTGTGCACTTGTGGTGCCAGGTTTTAATGACTGAAGAATATGCGTGTCTGTGTGAAGAATTATCAATGTAAGATTTTAGTCCACAGTGTGTAGACATTTTTTAGAACATACCAATATCTTTGTAATTAAATGAATTAATAAAAATTAATTGTGTTCTTTGTACTTGAGATATTTATTTCTTTAGGAATTACTTACTGTACACGTCTTCTTTTTGTGTCCAGTTCTTGAATGTAAACTAAAAGAAAACTTACAATTTTGGTATTTCATTGATGGTATTACTAACTTCTCGTTTGATCCCTGGTGATTAGGTTCTTGGGGAGGGAAGAAGGAAGAGTTTTTAATTCAGCAAAACCAGGTGCAGCTGACTGTTCTTTAAGCCACTTTACAATAAATTTGAGTACTAAACATCTGAAATCTGACTTTTGGTTGCTATGGTAAAAGTTGCATGACATAATAGTATCTCCTGATTAGTTTAATTTGGAAATTAGCAGCTTATTTTGGCTTGTCTTGTACTCAATTTGTAAAGTAATAGAGTGAGATTTTGAAAATTAATACCTTTTCCTCTTGCTTGATTGTAATATGAGTGCAGGGTGGAAGTGGTACTTCAAGAGAATGTTCAGTTTCTCAGCTTCATTAATATTTTACTGTTATTAACACTATGTAGATAGGTTTTTCTGTCATGTTAGAGTAACAGGACTACTAAATGCCTTATAAATAAAATGCTTGTTTTAGATTCTGGATAATATTCTGATGTGGCTCTATATCCAGTTTGGGAAACAAATTAAAGCATAACATGCCAGAAGTTGTTCAAGTCTTCCTGAAATAACTTTTTCCTTATTTGTCTTGTTTCATGCAGGCTTTTCTTCACCGAATGATCCAATGTGCTGCAGCCAAAGTGGATAAAAATGTCACAGAAGAGACAGTTAAGGTTAGTCTCCTAATTACATATTTCTTCTGTTTTGTATCTGATGTTTCATTTATGTATGTTTTATTATTTTGCAGATGTTGTTTTCAAACATTGAAGATATTCTTGCAGTTCACAAAAACTTCCTGTCCCTTGTGGAGGATTGTTTACAGCCAGAACCTAATGCACAGCATGAAGTTGGAACCTGCTTTCTGAATTATGTATGCTATCTTTTATGTCAGCCTTTTTTTCATGTCTTTCTTTTACTTTTTGCCTTTATTAATTACTGTCATGATGATAAGTGTACCTAGTCATGAAGACTAAATATGACTTGATTGCATAATGAAGAGTACTTTGAAGTTCATCTCTTGGTTACTGTCATGTCAAAAAAAAAAAAAAATAGATGGGAGGAGAGTGAAGAAAGAACATATTAAATGACAAACTTTTGTTGTTTCGACATTTTTGTATTCACCAAATTAGCTCAGGCTGAGAAACTGAGCCCTACAACTTGGGCAAAGATGTGCCTATGTGTTAGATGGAGGTACAAGGTTGCATGCAACAACAAAAGTAGTACTATCTTTTTATTCCCCCTTAGAGCTATGCAAAAATGTGAATATTTAGTAGAGAATTGCATGTACTGGATAAAATACCTGCATGGTTCTGGATAGTGAAGATATTTTATGTCCTGTAGTAATTGGTTTCTAGGAGTATTGTTTTTCCTGTTGGAGCAAAACAAGGATGTTGCTGTTACAGAGCTTTGCAAAATGAGGACAAATTAGTTTACTTTCAGTTGTAGACCTAACAAAAAGTCTAGGTTTCATTGTTATCTCTGGTTAGAGTCCCATTTGTTTGTTAAATCTTTGACTATTCATTGTGGGAGGAGAAATCTATTAATGGTTAGTGGAAACAATTCACAGAAGTTGAGTAACATCAGTTTTTAACTCTGCAGGAAAATGGATCATATTTGAAAACAACTGTTTGCAGACAAATTGGTTAATAATGTCAGCAAATTAGCCATTCATTTTGCCTTTTCTTCATGTATGTTTTTATCCTGTGTGTTTGTGGTAGTTCTGGGGTAGAAAGTGCTGAAATATTTCAGCTAAACCTTATGAATTTCAACAAAGACAAATGTAAGGTCTTGCACCTGGGAAAACATAATCCAGGAGTGCAGCACAGGCTGGGATCTACCTAGTTGGAGATCAGCTCCATGGGAAGGGACCTCAGTGTCCCGGTGGACCACCAGCTCAGTATGGGTGAACAGTGGGCTGCTGTGACAAAAAAAAAAATAAAGCCAAGGGGATGATGGGTTGCATCTGCAAGGACATCACCAGCAGAGGTAAGGAAATCGTTATCATTGTCTGCTCAGTGCTTGTTAGGGCACGGCTGGAATTCTGTGTTCAGTTGCGGTCCCTGCTTTACAAAAGAGATGTGGACAGTCTGGACAGGGTTAAGAGAGGAGCCACAAAGATGATAATGAGAAGTGTGCCATGTGGCTGCCTGAGAGAACTGGGTTTGTTCAGAGTTGAGAAAAGAAGGCTTACGGGAGATTTTGTCAGTATGTTCCAGTACTTAAAGGGTGGCTACAAAGATGGAGACTCCCGTTTTATGGAGTCACATGGATAATAGGGGGGTAATGGGTACAAGTTTCTCCTGGGGAAATTCCAGTTGGACACAAGAGTAAAAATTTTCACAGTGAGAACAATCAGCCATTGGAATAATCTCCCCAGGGAAGTGGTAGATTTGTCAAAGTTGGACTTACTCAAGATGCGACTGGACAGGGTTCTGGGTCATCTTGTCTAGACTGTGCTTTTGCCAAGAAAGGTTGGACCAGATGATTCTTGGGGTTCCTTTCAACCTTTTATTCTATGAATCTATTTTTGAAATTCCCAAGTGGTACTTCCAGACTGTTCATAATTTGAGGCTAAACCTCAAATGATAAATATATGAAGAAGAGCTGTCTTTCTAGAATGAAGGCTGTTAGCTATTCAGCTTTGCAAAGTGTTAATTCCACGTTTAATTAATTAAAAAAAAATCAAAATGACAAGTGAAAAACAATGTCTCTTTTTGTTTCTGCAGAAAGAGAAATTCCGTATCTACGATGAATACTGTAGTAACCACGAGAAGGCACAGAAAGTTCTTCTTGACCTGAACAAAATAAGAACAGTGCGGACGTTTCTTTTGGTAAATAAACTTTGAACTGGTGTTCTAACTTCGTATTTTTTGATGGGCTAGGGAATTGTTAGCACTGTCACCTCCACCATGTAACAAGTACAAGCACCCCTGCAAGTGGTTAGCAGACAGTTTTAGCTGGGGGTGGTTTTTCCAGAGGAAGGGGGTGTGTAAATCATATTTTCACGGCTGCACTTGGATCTGTGGATAATACAGCATTAGGCAGTGTGCCTTGAACATGCTGGCCGGGATACAAGGGTGTGAATCTCTAGAAAGGACAAAGAATAGGATAAAATAGATGAGGAGGGATAGGGAAAGGAGTTACAGAAAGCAGCTGAAGGACTCGGCAGAACCTCTCAAGGTAAGGCCCACGTTCTGGTACTGTAGCCAGAGCTGTTGCAGACAGAAAAATCTTTTGTTAAGGATCATGGAGTAGCTATTCTAAACTTAGATACTGACTTAATCTAAAGTTGAAAGAAATTACCCCACAACTAGTCTTCCACTTTATAAGACAAGTAAGCAAGGGTTTGAAAATGTTAAGTATGATAGTCCTTATGGTTTTTCAACAGCAAAACCAATTTCCATGTTAATATTGAGCTTACTAATAGTTGACATTACTTGTTAAAAGAAGTATTCAGTGTGGAATGATTTTTATGTTTCTTCCATGGTGTCCTGTGGTAAAAAGGTCAGCTTTGAAATACGTAGCCTATTATATTGGAACTTCAATACCTGAGGAGGTGTCCATGGATATACCATCAAATTTTGGAGTGATCAGATTTCATCATTAGGTTTTGGGACTGGACAGCAAATGACCCTATCAGCAAAGCATCACAGATGTGTTTGAGAGAAAGAGATTCTGCCAATGCTGACAGTATAAAAAGTTTTTTAAAATTTTATTAATTATTTTTAGCATGCAGTAGGGTTTCACTACTGCTGTTGACAGAGTTCTTGGTGAAGTTGTCCTTCTGCAGCTCACTGATGTTTTGAAAGATACCAGATCTGACTCTGCAGCTGCACTTACTTACAGCCAAGTTAATGAGCAGTGTGGGAATTTCCTTATTGTGGGACATAGTGGGTAACATGAGGCACCATCTGCCTTTTTGCTAAGAATCTCTTATTCAGAAATGCTTATTCATAGCTAAAAACTGCTTCAAAGTTGTCCTATTTTTCCTCGGTGGTTGATACAGTATCCTTCACCTTGTCCCAGATTGAGGAGCTTCATACATGTGGTTCTTGTATTGGGAGCAGCATGGCCAGACTCAAGAAGAAAGGGTGAATGCTGACTACAGAGACAAAAAGCAAAATACTCTGGAGAAAGATTGCAAAGAGCTTGTTTTGTGAGAAGGGAAACCGAGTGTGCAGTTGTGGCAGTTCACGATGTATCAGTGTTACGTGCTCCTGGGCACGTGCAGAGGGCTTTCACATCTGGTTTGGGTACCTCGTAGATTTGGGGCATGTCTGTAGGATTAAGTGGCAGCAGTCTAACCTAGAGAACAAGACATCTGACTGTATGATTTGAAAGTACAGTCAAAGCCTTCTGGGCACACCAAAGGGTTCAGGTCATTAGAGCTATGGTTATCCTATAAATAACTGGGAGCTGAATTTTGAGCCTTTGAGCATAGACACAGTTGTTATTATAACTATATCTGCATTGTCATTATCTTACTCGGTCTTTATCAGTAAATTTTTTGTGTTGGCAGGTTAAGTGAGATTCTTTAGGATAAAGCATCCTTTAGGATAAGACAGAAGCTGGTTAACCACAAGTACAAAGCAGAGACTTAAGGGTGGGTGTGGAGATCCCCATAGCAGCACTGGTTACAGGATATGTGTGTTGGGTGGCCACCCAGTTGTGTAGCCTCTGTTCCATCAACAATGTGTCTGCATCCAGATCTGTGGCCTGTGTCGACATCCCGTCTGGCTGCCTTAAACAACTTTTGTTTAGTGTCCTCAGTTTAGACAACTTGTTCTTTGAAGCTGAGATTATCTCATACCATTGCATCACAATTCCGTCTGATCTCTCCATAAAATAATTGTCATCATTACTTTAGGTCTTTATGTACTTACACTTTAATTCCAGCAATTCCAAATATTTGCTGTGATGTCCTTTGCATGTCTTCTTATCCACAAAAGCCCTTATTCTTTTCTCTCTCTCTCTCTGCTGCTTTTATTGGGTACTTCCACCCAATATTTAATTTACTCTCCTCTTCTGTAATCAGATGTCTTGTTGAAACTTTTTTATAGCCTTTTACCCATGACTTAAGGATATTTTATTCATTGCACATAAAATTTAAATATAGAAGCAGGAAAAAAGAACATGTTATTTTGAGGTGTGTATTGGGATGGCCATGCTCAAAGAATCAAACCGTCTTTGATACTAGTTAACACTACAAACACTTTTTAGAAACAACAACAGCTATAGTGGTCACCCTGAAATATTTTTACTTTTTGTTCGTTGAAGTCTGAAAGAATATTTTGAGAATTTTATTAACTGTCTTTTAGTTTCAAACTTTAAGAAAAAGTCCTTCTCTTCATCAGACTAGATGAAGAAGGTACTTAGGCGAGAGGCCTGCATGATGCCTTTGTGACTTGCTTGTCATGAGTGATAGTCTGCACGTGTGTTCAAGCCTGTACTTTTGACAATCTTGCAAACCTCCTCTCTTATATATATATATATATATATATTTACATAGTCTATGTATACTTTAGTCAAATATTGCCGTATACCTATGCCCTTGTCTTTCTTTCTGATAATTTTCTTGGGACTTTTCAATAATTTGTGAACCTGTTCCCACTCCAGAATTGCATGCTCCTTGGAGGACGCAAGAACACAGACGTACCCTTGGAGGGATATCTAGTGACGCCAATACAGAGAATATGCAAGTATCCCCTTCTTTTGAAGGTACTTACAAGATTTTTATTGAGGACTTTATACTTCCTGTGTAAAACTGGTTGCTAAGCGTGTTTCTGAACTCCAGGAACAATCTTTCTACACAGTGAATTATCTCTTTATTATGATATTGGACCCAGACTTGCTCTCATTAAAGCTGGTGGCAAGTCTTCTGACATCAGTATTAAAAGAACTGAGGAGCTTGGCTGGATCAAGATGATTAGCTCTGGTCTGCTTCTAGTTGTAAAGGTTGCCTCTTCATTGTTGGACAGGAGTGAGCCATTTGGGAGAGTTTAATGAGTCTAATTTCAGCTGGGTTTGACCACGCCCTTTCTTAAAATGCTTGGGATAGTAGAGTTTGTTGGTGACACACTTTGATCGTGTTAATTTACCATCAACAAACTGAAGATGAAAAATATTAATGAATTTTTTTCATAAGAAAAAAACTGTGGAGTAACAGTAAGGTGTTGTAAGTGGTTTTATATGCAATTATATGTTTATTCTTATCATATTGTGACAGCTTAAATCAATGAAAAATGTTAAATGTGGTGATAAACATTAGATATTCAAACCTCTGAATTTGTAATTTACCATGTTAGGAAATAAAATACAGGAAAGTAAATATTTTAAGCAAATTTTTGCTTAACAAATTAAGGTCTAGTATTGCTTATTGTTCCGAATTGTGAGAGGAAAGCCAGAGCAGATTCTGCTCTAAAAGCTACCTGAAACACGATTATTGGACAGTATTTTTCACAATGCACGTATGAGCTTTGATCTGCAAGACTCCCGGTTGTGAGGCATATGACTTAAAAAGCCTAAAAAGAAACATGTTAGAATAGAAGTTTTAAAAACAAATTAAAAATATAATTGTTACAATGAGGTATGAGTCATCCCAGATAGCTGTGGCTTTACAGTTCCCTTGGTCTATTTTGAAATTATTTTTCTATTCTTGTTTTTGAAAGACATACAGATAAAACAGGGAAAAATGACTAATGAATTACTCTAGAGCAATGAAAGGAGTATATTAAGTAGATTTAAATACAGGATGTGGTGGCAGCAGGGTTAGGGCTTTGCAGGGTATTCACTGAAGGCTGTTCTCAGTCAGCTCAGCTGTAAATGGGTAGTTGGTAATTTGAGATGGGAAATCTCAAACAAATGCTGGTGACTCCTCGTGGCTGCCAGTACCATCTGAAATCAGTGAGTTACTTAAGCTATTGTTCGGTGCTTTACTGCATTGCATGAGAGTAAACAATAGTGTGGATCTGAAGGAATGTGTGTTTTCTGCTCTGAGTTGCAGGAAAGGCAGGTGTTAATTTTGACATGAATGAACTAATGTTGTTTTTTTAAGCGGAATTGTTATCCTTGCTCTTTAACAGTCGTATCCCGCACAATATGAAAAACAGACAAATAAACCCAAACCCCAAAACTCAACATGAGGAAACACTGTCGGGGGAGAAAGTAGCTGAAATGCAAACTTCTTCTTAAGTCACAATGATTATTTATTGTTAGTAATGAATTACTCTTGAGGTCTAGTGTCCTACTAAGACACAGTGCTAGAGGGGTTACCACTTTTCCGCTTAGCAAAAGAGAAGACTGGCTACTTTCTTTTTGTGTGCTGGTTTGGTTTAAGTCTCCTGTAATGGACTTTTAGAGATCCAAGACTGTTTTATTTTAATTTTTTCTTTTTTTACTTTTCTTTTCTGTGTCTAAATAGGAATTACTGAAACGGACTCCAAGGAAGCACAGTGACTATGCGGCCCTAATGGAAGCTCTCCAGGCCATGAAAGCTGTCTGTTCCAACATAAATGAGGCCAAGAGACAAATGGAAAAATTAGAGTTTTTGGAAGAATGGCAGTCTCATGTTGAAGGATGGGAGGTACTGTCATAAGATTTGTTGCTTTCTATGTTGAAGAGGGAGTAACAGTTTTCAGCAAGTGCCTGTTGCACTGTTTTTGTGATCCTGAGGTTCTATCAAGTCCTCAGTTCTGTGAAATCACAGCTTTGAGACCTACTCTGCAAATTAAGTTGTCCATGACTGAGCAATGCTGTAGGAAATAGCAGACTTCAAGGAAGAAGGATAGTTATTCAGTGTTTGCATTAACATATCTCTGTGCACACATACACATCTATAAACCCTAATTTAAATGCTGATTTGATTTTACTGCTGTCTATGCTGGCTAGCAGCACTTTGTCTGGTTGAAAAAAAAATTGTTTCTTGTTTATTATTGGTTAAGCATTGAGCCTATAAGTTTTTGTCAGCATGTTGGCAGTCTCTTAACATTGGGTGAGGTAAACTAATGTAAACATCTTCAATGGAATCTATGTGAGATTTGTGGGGCTTTTTAATAGTTTGGAAATGGAAGAACTTTAATGCTCCAACCAAGTTTTGTAAAGTAACCACAGATCTGATTCCGCGTTAAAATTTTAAGTAGTAACCAGAAGAGCCACACTTTCCCCAAGAAAACAACAAGATCAAGTAGTTGTAGCACCAAAATCATCCTTTTGAATTATCCTGAGCGCTATAATTAGTCCATATGGAAAGACAGGGGCAGATAAGAGTGTGTCTTTAAATTGCCTTAGGTGTTTTGTATTGACATCCCTGAGCTGTCTGCACTGGGGTGGAAGGGAAACACAAGTGAAGTTTCAATAAAAGAAATATAAAGCAAACAGTGTAAACTGACTTAAAAAAAAAAGTTTTTTTTTGAGAGGCAGATTTCAACATGGAAGTTGTTCTTTGCTTTTTTTGAACACTTTGCTCGAATATGTTACTTCTCTTCCTGAGAAAGCTGCTTAAGAACTAGAGAAAGAGGTTTTATCACTTTAAGCTTTGTGGAAAGCTTGCAGACTGGGAGGTGTAGCAAGCAAAATGTGTTTGTTGCACATTAGTCTAGTAGCTGAAAGATCATGTCTCAGTCCACATAGTGGGAAATTTCCTTTGTGTGGTGCCAAGGAAAGAAAGGGTTAGGGACACGGATGGGACACTGAAGCAGAGAAAGCCTCAAGACAGACCTGAACTTTAGAGTGACAGTTCCCCATGAAGTCTGACAAATAAGGGTTAGAACGTTGACTAGAATAGACAACTTTTAAGTAGATATTTGTAGTAACAGGTAAAAAAGCAGAAATAAGAAGTAGTTTCTACACAGCTCTGTTCCCTCCCTACACCTCCTGATTTTACTGTACCTGCTGTTTCTTGAACTTGCTGTGCCTAAGGATATGCTCTGGTTCTGCAGTGGTGGATTTGGCTTTCCCCTGCCATCCAGTACGATTCAGCAGACCAAGCCATTATCTGAAAGGAGCATAGATCTGAACAAAGACCCCCCTAAATACTACCCATGACACCACATAATTATTTTCTGTATGCTCCATGTGAAATCTCCTGATAGTGGACTTTTGAAAACCTTTGGTTTGTTGCTAATTGAGTAGTGTGGGAAGATTTAGTTCATTCTAAATGTGGACTGAGTGACTAATTTTACTTTAATCAAAATTCCCCTTGTTTCTTCAGTGCACTGTGTGATTTGAAATGTTTCACTTCAGGTATTTTTTCCTTATGTAGCAGCATTTTCAAGAACTGCTTTTTCATTTCTGACAAATCATCTCATGCTGGAGCTCGGCACACTGTAATCTTTTGGTACAGGATGGTCACTATGAAATTCCACTAAAATTCACTGTGCATCGTGAGAAGGAATTTTAGCAAGTAGAAAAGTGAAGTAATTGCTGGTCCATATTCAGACAAAACTTTGCACTTATTTGTAACTCTCAATCTGAAGTCAAATAAAAAAAAATCAAAACAAATGCCATTGTATTGTTTGTAGGATTTTGAAAAAGAAAGGACTAATAGAAAGTAAACTTCTAAACGTTGGGATTGAGAGGAGGTCTGGTTGACATCACTTAACAGCTGCTTCTTTAGACTAGGTGAAAATGTGTTTCATCTTGTAATTAGCTTGAAGTTGCTGTCATCAGCAGTAACTTGGAAAGGTTAGTGTATCTGACATTTAAATGCATTGGAAATGCTTGTGTGATAACCTCATGATAGAAACAATAACAAATTAAGTGTTTATGTAGCTAAATACTTTATGGCAAGGAAATTTTCTAAATAATCCTTATTGCCTATCACCACTTTACTCCTTCTATTATTTTTAACTTTTCAATTAAATTTTCTACTGCACTACAGTGATTAAAATTCTACTTGCTTCCAATGTCTGAGTCATAGATACTTGTCAAATCCATCTTAATGAACACACTCAAGTATAAAGTTACAGTATTATTAACTCAATGCATTATTAGTCATGTAAGTTGGTTAAGAACTTGCTGTTCTCAAACCTATATCTCTGAACAGGGAATCCACTTTCCTGCATTAAGTTTCTTCTGAATTCTCGGTAAAACATCCGTCAGGAAATACGGTTGCTTTCGGAAATGTGTTAATGAGAAAAGGTAACAAGGAAACAAAGAAGGAATGGTAACAATATGGAGATAAGCCTTTGAAACAGACTTTCTCTCTCTCTGCTCAGAATGTATTCTCTACACTGTAACTAAGTAATTTCCTACCAACCCTGGCGGGTTGTTTTCTTGGTCTTTTTTTCACCTCCCCTCTTCCTAGATTTCATTTTAGGATTTCACCTGTGCTTGAACTCTGAAAGAGTGACATTGTCTTAAAATAGGATGTTTCCAGTAAAGTTATGTGGTGTTTATTGTATTTTAACTGATCAGGTTTGATATCATATGGCAACCACAAGGTGCACAATCTAGTGAAATTGCCTTGATCTTAATATGTGCATCTTTTTCAGACATAGCATAAGGTTAGTCCTTGAAATGGTAAGAATTCCATAGCATGTATATGAGCGAAGAGTATTTTGAATGGTTCCCAACAACAACTACAAAAAAAAAAAAAGTTCCTGAATGCAATGTTTGAGAGTGGATTTAATTAAATAAACATCTGGTTTTCTGCATTGCTGAAAATAAAGAGGCAAACTTGTTGGAGATTTCCTTCCAGAAGGAAATGCTTAGCACATTGCTTGGCCCCAACTAGAAGGAAAGGGAAAAAAATAAAGACTATTTTTAGAATCTGATCAAAGCATGACTTGAATTCCTATACTTAAGTGTCATAAAATGAAGCTTGTGTTTATTATGATAAAAATACAGATTCATGGAAAAAATGGAACATCTGTTTCAAGAAAGATGATTTTTAATATAATGACTTTCTCACTTAATTTCCTAAGTGGTTAAATTTATTGGCCTGAATTCCGAACTTGTGTAGGTGGCTGTCTCAGTTTGTGAGTGGCTCAGCAGCTGAAGGAGTCTTTCAGTAAAATTTGTGTGGATGTTTCAGTGAGAGAAGAAAAAGTGAAATTGTTGCATTTGTTGTAAGCTGGAAGCTGAACAACCCAATCTGAGTCATAGGCCAACTTAGTGACAGTAGCATGGGGTATTCTGTTCCTTTCCATTCCAACATATCATCAAGTAATATTTTACTGGAGATTTCTGTTTTAAACCCCAGAATTTCTAACCCTTTCACATTTTATTTGTTTCCGATGTCCATGTGCAAGTACAGAAGAGTAAGTTAGTATTATTCTGTAATTTCTGACTTTTATCACTATTAACATACTTGCCACTGACTCAGTATAGTCAAACCTCTGTATTTGATGGAAATTTGCCCAGAATATATACATAAGTACCTTTTTTTGTAACAAAAAATACCAACCAATGCTGCTTTTCATCTCAAGGTAATAAAAGTAATTTTTTAACGTCAAAGACGGATATTTAATGAAACGAGGATGAGGGAGGTTTTGTTTTAAATTTCTTGCATACAGTCTCTCTCCTTCCAGGGCTTTTATTTTTCGATACAGTCATGGTAGCCCACATTTCGGACCTCTTGCCTGAGCTGTTTCCTTAGTTAGAATCATAGGTGTCTGACTGACAGCGAAAGGTTATCAGAAGACAGTTATACCTAAATAGCCTGCAGGCTCCAAGATTTTATGGGCTTTTAATTTTCACACCAGCTATCCTCAAAAGGCACAAAGTCTTTGGTCCTGGTGCTACCCACAGCAGGGGATTGCTGTACAATCTTTAGTGACCTAGTAGGATACATGGAGGCAAAACTAGTCTAGATTTACAGTATAAGCCTGCTTTGCAGGTCATTTTTTCCCAAACTGAATAATTCATATGATTTGTTGGAAGATGAATAAAATAGGTTTGTTTCTACAATACATGGCATTTTCAGATTGACAGATTACAAAAATGCTGGTTTCACTGTAAATAGCGCATGATTTCTACTTGCAGGCACTTGAAATGTATAGAAGCATGAATAGCATAGTAGTAGTGATTTTACATTTAGGTTGAGCAACTCTACATCTTCTCTTACAAGCACTGAGTATAATTGTCTGTGAAAACTTTGAAACAGCAAATTGCTTTTCAGGTTCAAGTTGCTCATATTGGAAACTCCCGTGGTAGTTTCAGTGCAAACGCTTAATGAAAACATGTTTGTGTCAGAAGGTTTTGGTAATAGTTGCTCCGAAAATATTGTAGGTAGTGTAGTTCAGTTTTAGCTGTGCAGCAGAAAGCCTCACCTGCTTCTGGGGCAAGGGTGACCCCTCATATGTTACTGCAGCCTTGACCCCTCCCCCATGAGAGGGACAGCTTGGAGCTGGGTAAGTGAATTGTCCTACTGGGCTGGATATCAACGGTAGCTTGGTGTTCCTGCTGAGAACCCAGGGGAGGGTTTAAGGTGTAGCTCCATCTTTCATGAAAACTTTTTATGGTTGTCCCCTTGGCGGATATGGCAGTTCTTGTGTGTGCTCTCTGCTTCTTCAGGCATGTTTTTCATCTCTAAGGGATGTGGTGGAGAGCAATGCTCACCCCAGATGTAGAAACAGCAGTGCTTTCACATAATATGACCTTCATTTTTTTCTGCATTTCAGCTCCATGCCCACCCAAAATCTAGGAACAGGCAAACTCTAACTGTTAAATTAGGCAAGGGAGTGATGGGATTTTTCTGCACTAGCCGTGTTATGCAGGACAGCAAGATGTGACTTCTGATCCTGTTTTCTTATTCCCTTGGACTTCAGCAAATAAAACAGCACTAACAAAATCCTCTGACTTGCGGTCACACCAGCATGGGTTGCGGTCTTGTCAGAAGGTATCTGATAAGTGACATTAACGCTGTTCAGTCTTTGGATGAAATGTCTCCAAGGGAAAAAAGTATCTCTAGAATGTTGTTTTCATCACGTAGCAGTTTATATTACCAAAGTGAAGAAAATTAGGAGGATAACATTAGCAAAGGGTAGTAATGGGATACAGATAACCCTCACTGCCATACTGTCACATTGAACTTGAATCATGAATGAAGCGATTGTAAATAAGTAAGGTAGCCTGAATTATTTATACTTAAAACGTGTATTAGATGTGTTATTTTATGACATGATGCTGGCACAGTAGCAGATCTTGTTAAGGCTGCTGGGAAAAGGTTGTATTTTTCTATACTGAAAATGAAATTCTTCAATAAGAAAAGACAAAATTTTTTAATAAAACCATTTCTATTAAAAAACTCCCATCCTTTTGTAGAAAGCTGAAACTTCTAGTACAATTTTGAAGCCTTAAGTTGATTTTTTTTTGGCTTCCTTACAAAAAAATGCCTTTTTTTCTGCAAAGTTGAAGTTTTCTGTAAAAACAAACCAAGACCCTTTAAAAATTATCCAACCTTTTAAAATGCAAATTGTTATGAAGTACTATACCAACAAATTTGAAACACAGAGTAAGATACTGTTTACTCTTTTTAATACACAAAAGCAATGAAATTGAATAGAAAAAAGTGTCTTGCTTTTCTGTAATTGTGGTCAACAAGCATTACATGCAGCCCTAATTTATGCCCAATTTATATCACCAAGTGTGCTTTCAAGATGTTTCAGTTTCATTTTGAATAAAACTGTAAAATTAGCATGCTGGTGCTGATGCTGTCTTAGGAAGGCAAATATGCTTTAGTGGCATAGATGACATTCACCTTGGCTTGTTTGATCACTTGATCCTGAATGGAAGCATGAGTGGTTAGTTAATGCAGATCCTGAAGTGGCCTTGCTTAGAGACCTCAGTTGTGTTCCAGTGTGATGGTTGTGCAATCTCACTTATCTCTGTAAACAGACTGCATTCTCCTTAGGACAGTCCGAGCTATTGCTCAATATTCACAGCTGTGACATACAAGGGATGAACAGTAGGATGAAGAACTGTGAGAACAGAATGCGTGGTCGCTTCTTGGCTCTTAACTGAATCCATTTTTCTTTGGACTACTGTGGTTAGATCAAGAACAGGAAGTAACTGCAGCTATCACATGCCTAAACCATTCAGAACATGTGTAGAGGATGGAAGAGGCCTGGCTTCTGCAGGTTTTCCAAGCTGATTTGAGTTCTTCAGGTCAGGAAACTCTTCAAACCCATGGTGTATGCTTGATGCAGCCAGCACAATATATAATAAAATTATCAATAGGATCATGTGTCTGGATGCATATAGCACAGGGACAGCAGCTCTGTCCCCCAGGAGCACGATTTTTCAGAGTAGCAAAATACACCTCGGAATTCAAGGCAGGCTTCCTTGGGAGGTAAACTGCTCATTACAAGACAACTGCCAAGAATTTTTCATATAAATAATTTTTGGAAAATATTTTCCTTTGTGAAAGTTGCTTCTCTTTCATTAACTTTTATGAAAATGCCTGCTGCCTTTTTACATGAATGATCTGTCTTGAAGCAAAAATGAGGCACGGGAAGTTTCATCCTTACCAAAGCCTTACCAAAATTCTGATATCTTTGGAATAGGTTAGGAGGAAGTATACTAGACAGTCCCAGCTGCATATGCTACTGTTAGGTTTGCCCAAGTTTTGTATCTTGCTGTTTTTCGATTTTTGATTTTTTGTTAATCTAGTGTAGAAGTATACACCCTTAATGATGTTCAAGTCCCAGGTTGCTTCAGCTTCCAGTTTCATCATAGCATAGATTATGTCTTGTGAAGCCCAATTTTCAGGCATTTCTGAATAAAGTAACTGAGGATAAGACTTATTGGATAAAGTTGGCATGATTTTCGGGAGAAGTCTCTGCACAAATGTAATATAATTTGGAAACTTTTTGTGATTAAACTGTATCTATTCACAAAGCTGGTGTTAAGCATCAGTACAGACTATTACACAATTACAATGCAATCAATTACCATGACTTGTATTTTTAGTCTTTCCAGAGAATCATTATACTTGTGAGTTTGTATAAGAATCTTTTCCTTACTTGATGCAAAGTACTTCAGTTCTCACTAAAAGAATAATCTCTTTCCACTCAATTTTAGGGGTCCAACATCACAGACACGTGCACAGAAATGCTGCGAAGTGGACTACTACTGAAAATTTCAGCAGGAAATATCCAAGAGAGAATATTTTTTCTTTTTGATAATCTTCTGGTCTACTGCAAAAAAAAGCACAGGTAAATGATCACTTTCAAAAATAGTGTTTTTTTCTCACAGTAGAGCTAATCATGACTATGCTGTTCCATAAGAACCACAACGTAAAAGTTAGCATTTTTAGAAGAAACTTCAACCAAAGAGTTGTCAACCAGAAGTTTAACCAAAAGTTATCAACCAAAGAGAAGTGTCTTAATTCAAGCAATTGGAAAAAATTATATGGATACAGAAACCTAGTGGTGAAGTGCAGGGAGAAAGAATCTGTTTTGTCAGCCTTCCATAGCAGGTTATATGTGATGGCCTCGCTCTCTTCTAGGAAGTGTAAACAGTCTGAATTTTCAGTTCAAACAAATTAGTATTTTAGCTTGTGCAATAAAATAAGTCTCTACGGATTCAAGAGCTTCATGCCTTATATTTGTAATCAGGGAAAACAGCCAGAAAGCTGCTCCTTGCTGCCTTCCAAAGAGCAATTCCTTAGTTCAGCAACAAGCTTCTGTAGATAATGTTCTGAGAAATAAGGGTTCCCCTATGTACAGATATCCCTCTTGATGCTCAAGTTTGTCTCTTTAATCCAGAAGTAGTTTTAGAGTAGCCACTAAGTACATATTACTGGGCAGATATTTGATAGATTCCTGGATACATGATACATCTTCTTTTGAAAATTTCTGGTATTTGTTATAGTTTACTGTCCAACAATTACAAATGAGCTGCTGGTTACATAGTATCTTTTCAGTTGTCCTCCACTAAGTTGCGTATTTTTGTAGCCATATTCTTGCTAAAATGCACTGTTGGATGAAAATCTCAAAATGCAGGAGAAGTCATCTGTGGTTTCTTTAGTTTAGAGCAATGATGTCCTTGGCTGGTACCATGGTGACATCTCTGCAGACACAGGAGTAACTCAATTTAGAATATAATTTCAAAGTTTAAGATAGGAAATTAATTGATTATTGACAGCAAGGTACTTCAAGTATTGATTGGCAAGTATGTAAAGAGAGAAGGTTTGTATTTTGGTAATTTTACAAAAATTGCCCTACCTTTATGGTATGAGATATTTTGTGTAATTTATAATGATCCTTTTGTGGCAGAGTTGTGTAAACATGGAATACCATATTTGGGTTTACAGTTATAAAACTCAGAGCATTGGATTTACTCACTTTTGAAAGAAAAAACATGTACACTGAAACTTTTTGCTTTATTCTGGTTTTGCTGTTTGCTTGCTTTGGTTTTTTACTATATTACTCAATTTTTGAATAATAAGTTTATGTTATAATAGAGTTACTCATCAGACAGTAATGAAGCAATGATTGAGAGGCAGGTAATTTTCTGAAAATTGATACCTCTTTGGAGTGAATGAAGGTCAAAATTCAGGAGATCCTTAACTCGTAGAAACTGACCTTTGTTTGATATACAGTATTAATTATCATTATAAGTAAAAATAGATAGAGAATAATCCCTGGCTTATCTGAGGTGTGAAAAGCTGTCTAGAACTGGGGTTTTCAAAAGGCATTGACTTTACTGGAAACAGTTACAGCTATGCAAAGTGCTTTGGAATATATTGCAGTGAAACTGCCACTAAACTTCAGCAATCCTTAATTACAATTCCCGGTTAACCCATATGTTAGGAAGGAAAAATATCTTCATTCTTCCATACATAAAACCCATTAATGATGCTAATGTAAGTAGGCCAAGATTTGTATCCAAAGATGTTCTCATTTAATTTTTTTCAGTCACACTACCCCTGTGCTGAATTTCTAGATTAACATAGGGAGACCACGTCAGTTAGGAGGAAAGGCTCTCCCAGTGCAGTATTTTGTCTTTGATGGCAGAAAATGGCACATAGATACCAAAGTGTTGGAACAGGGCTTTTACAGAGTGAGGTTTTCCTGATGAACTCTCATTTAGGCGGAAATTTGCAGCTTACTCTTACCAGCTATAGCATCTTTGCGTTAGCATCAGCAGCATCCCGTTCAGCAGCCATTTCCACAGTTCAATTGCACAGGTATAAGTGTATTGTGATCCTTACAGTGGTCTCTAAGTGCCACCTGCACAGGTAGCAGTGCAGAAACATGGAAGAAGGCAGTGGATGACGTGCTCATCAGCTCTTTCTTCTTTTAGGAGATTGAAGAACAGCAAAGCATCGACAGACGGCCACCGTTACCTTTTCCGGGGCAGAATAAACACGGAAGTGATGGAAGTAGAGAATGTAGATGATGGAACAGGTGAGTATATTTGTGTGGCTCATTTACAGAGCCATCTTTTGAGGTGCTGAAATCAAATGCAGCTTCAAAATTTCTTTGAGAATGGAGGGTGCTCCTCATATTTAGAAAGAAACAGTAAGATGCTGCTTTAAAAGCACCATATATTTGTATCAAAACTCTGTTTCTGTGACACATCGTTGCTTTCATCCATTATTAGCTGGGCAGCCATAGATGACTATTTTATGCTTACGTGAACAGAGTAATAAAATAAGGTGACATTTATTGCTCAACTGAAATTGCATATTTAACTTCACTTTACAGCATTCCAGCACTCTTAAAGAACTTACACCTAGGTGCCTGGTATATTTATAACAGCAAGTGGAAAACCTACCTCTGTTGGGATGAAACACTATAAATGCTGAAACTGTAACATAAGGAAGGTTTTTAAGAAATATCCTTAGGGACATAAGCCCATAAGATTACTTGAAATTTTCCTGACGTACAGTAGTAAAGTGAAAACCAGAAGTATTCCTACACGTCAATTTTTGTTTTAGAAACTTGAGATTAATCTTTGAGCTTAACAATAATTACTTTTTCTTGCAATTAAAATATTTTGGGCTTTTTTAATGTAAAGCTAAAAAAATAGTGGTATGTGAAACTTGCAGTGGCATTGCAAATATGTAAGTCTGGAGGGAATTTCTGGGAGTTACATATTGCTTCTCCCGATATTTTAAAATAGTGTTAGGATTGTTCTCTACTATGGATTCCAAGCATTTTTAAATTTTATTCTAAAATTGAGCATTAATAACAATGATTTTACTTCTAAATAAACTTCATAGGAATTGAATATTTCTTTAAAATTAAGATTTCTTTTTCTAGTCTTGAGTTCCTTGTGTTCAAAATAGTTTTCTCACTTCTTGTTTTACAGGGTAGACAGTAGAACTGACTTGGAGAACAAATTGACTATTGTTCTTATTGCAACAAATTAGTTTAATGGAAGACTGTTGTCTCTTTCCTCTATCTCATATTTTAAAGTCTTTCAACCTTTTTTCTTGTCTTGTGTTTTTATTTTATTATTTCTTATTTTAGAATTTTATTTTTGTCCTTTGGATTTTGTTTTTTCATCAGTTTGCTTCCATATTCTGTCATTCACATGCAATTTTATAAATAAATTATATTAATAAATGCTCGGAATTCATAACTGAAGTGTCTAGAGCTGAAATTTTACTGGTGCCAGGTAGGACAGAATAATTGCAACCTGAGATATCTGCTACTAATACCAGGATTGTTTGGCTTTTCTCAGAGCATTATTTTTCAGTCATTTAATTTTTGTTTCAGAATACCAGGGCAGAGCATTTTGTGCAGCACTGGTGCCTCTCCCATTATATTTTATACTACATTAATGTCTGAGAGTGGTACTGATAATTACTTTCTTTTCTGTACTGAATTTTATCTTACCATTTCTACAATTTGTTAAGCATTCAGAATTCACATCTTGCTCCTGAAGGCTCTTGCAATGCTTCTTGACTTGGTTCCATGAACAATGTTACCACTGAACCGTTTAAGCTGTTGATAAAAACGGTGAAAAATGCTGAACATAAGGTGGAACACTGTGGTGTCACACTTGATTCACTGTCTTCGGTTACCAGACATTTTTTGTAAGAACTCCTTGACATCTGTTTTGGATTATGTCCTTCACCAGGCCCACTGATTTAGTTAGTAATTTCCAGCTATCTATGGGTACACTGTAGTGAATTTCTTCAAGCCTCTTTGAGTTGAAAGTTATTTCATTCAATATTCTTTACCCTGCTATTCCCCTTTTCCAGCCTGTATCCCTGCCCTACTTTTAGCTTTATTTGTATAAAATCTCAGTGTTTTGTTTATGCAAAAAAAGAGAGCTGATTATTTCAGTCTTTCCTGTCATGTACTGTTTGACTCCCTTTCATTCATTTTCTTTCATCTTCCTAAATATGCTTTAGAAATAAAAGGCAGTTTCTGTGTTTGCATCATGTCACTTTCTAAGACAGCATCTCTTCGCTTTTAAGTGTTACCATTACTGTGTCCAGAGGATTATACTCACCATCTTTTTCCTGATGAATATTCCAAGAATTTTGTGACTATTCATCTTTAACTGATTCCTCACCATGTATTGCCACACTTTTAGTGTTGGCTTTAGAAAATGTTTCTTTGATCCTCTATCTCTCCTACCTTTCTTCATTTACTTGTTCTAGCTATTCAGTCCTTGGTCTTTTTCACAATGTTCATTTTCCTTCCTGCCTGTTTGTTTTCTTCCTCAGTGAATCTTCAATTACAAAGTGGATAAGCACAAATAGTCTTCCTCTATGTCCAGACATCAGTTGTCTAATTTCCTTTAGCCACAGGAAGTTTTGCTACTGTCCCCATTTCCTATAGCCTTGCACCCAGTCCTGGAGGGTTCGTGCTTCCTTCCCCCTTGCTCTCCTGAGCCATATCAAATCTTGTCACTTTTATATACACATTGTTTCCAAAATCCGCACTCCTTTCCACACTTCTGGGACATCAATAATAGTTTGGTTGTTTTGGTTTCTAACTTGTTAGAGTTGGTGGATGCTCAATTCTTGTAAGTATTCAAGGTCAGATTGGATGGAGCTCTGAGCAACCTGATCTAGCTGAAGATGTCCTTGCTCATTGTAGGTGATTTCTAAGGGCCCTTCCAACCCAAACCATTCTGTGACTCTTCTTACCTGCTTTTTTTCCTTATCACCTCATTTTCTGCTTTTTCCATTTCAGCTTATCCAATATCTTAAAATTTATTTTTCCTTGTAATTGCTGCTATTTCATTCCTCTTTTCTGTGGTACTCTTTGCAACATGGAAATGTCTGTGTTAATTCCCTGGCCTGTGACACCTTTCTGCCCTTTTCTTGTCAACCTCTCCTTTTTTTTATTTAACTCTACCCGCTGTTTTCCTTTCTTGTGAGACTTCTGTATTCCCTCTCCTCACACAGATATTTTTTCTTTCACTCAGATCATGATGTCCTTCTTTAACCTTCCTCTGTTCTGCTTTCTTTACTGTTCTCATTTGTTACACCCAGATGTCTTGTTTCTCATCCCCTGTAGTCATCTGCGTTTGAACTGCAACCCAGGAGTATTCTGCTGCTTTCTCTTTGTCTCATCGCATTCCCAAGAGGAGTAATACGGTTGTCCCAGTGTCACTCACACTAGCTTTGCATGTGCTTTTTTCGGTATTGTATTATTTTATTCTCTTTAATCATCTATTACCCATCAACTTCTGTAATTCGTGATTTAGAGTGGAAACTCTGGGTGCAGAGTGATTATATTTTCATATCTGTGCAGGGCTCTGTCATGCACTCCAGATGGATCTCTTTATAAACATTAAAGGCTATTGAGTCTAGATGATACTTCCACTGTTCCTTGCTGTAGATTTTGGGATCCCCTGCTCACTTTATATAAGGAACCATGGAACTCCAGGGAACAGGGCAACTGAGAGTGTTTGCTCTCAGCCTTGATAGATGTAGGAATGTAGTCTTCGTTGTTTGTGAGTAGAAGCATAGAAATAGCAAAACAGATTCCCACTGTGTTTTATTATCATGCTAATGACATGCCTACAGAAATTAACAAAGCTTTTTCTGAAAAGCAATTTTTCTTTGATGAAATTAGACCTTGGCTGAGCAGTACAGTTGGTATAAGCATTTTTTTTTTTTTTTTTTGTTTCAACACCATGAAGCACTCTGCTTTTTCTTGATTGCTCTGATTAAAGTGGAATGCATATTATTTATTAGTTCAGACTATTTGTGATCTTAAAATAATGTGCTACACAACCACTTGCAAGTATTAGAAGGGTGGTTTTATGGTAATGGTATTCTTTTTTCTGTAGCAGTTTTTAAAATCCTGTTTTGAGAGAAAAATAAATTTCTAAAGGCATTCACCAGCCATTAAATGAATGGTATTTAGTTTATGAAAAAAAGGACTTGAGACTTAGGAAATATCAGATTTGTGTTTGCCTCTAGTATAATAGTTCTGTCCCCTCTAATGTTGAAATGAGGCATGATATAGAAAAAACACAACATGATAAAAGTAACTAGAAACTGCATCAAAATGTATACATGGAGGATGGCAGTTGATACTGTGCATCAATTATTTCCTTGGTATTTCTGAGCATTGATGCTCCTAAGAACCTCTAAGTCTGAGAAACTTAAAAGTACTTCAATACAGAGGCTTCTGTTTATTTTTTTTGAGGGAAGAACATTCTGTTTTATATGGCTGCAACAAATTGCTTCTTATGCATCACTCAAAGATACAAGTCTTGAATTTTGAACAATATATTGCAGTTGAAATTACAAGCTTTAATGTATTACCAAGTCACATTAAAAGATGATGTCATCTTTCATCACCTTTCCTAGGGAAGTTGTAGGTTTAATGATTTGTTGATCATGCTTGTTCAGACTTTTCATGGAGCAAACTGCAGTCTCGTGCTCTTCTTCCTTCTGTAACATCTGTAACCATTATGTCAGGTTTGCAAATTATTTGTTTAGCCTGACTGGCAGCTGTGATTGCATTGATGTGAGGAGTGTGCATATGTGCAGAGCAGCTGGGCAGTCAGGACTTGACCAGATTTTGCCCAATAACCAGTCCTAAGAAGGTGAGAGTTTATATGGGATGACAGTGTAATGCTGAAATGCTCTTGACTATGGACATGGGTGTATTAGGGAGAAAAAATTGCACATGGGAGCCTTGGAGGATTGTAGGGACTGCTCCCCTTCATGGGGAGCATGAAGAGCAAAGGAGAAAGCAGAGGTGTTGCAGTTAAAGAGAGAGGCTGAAGTCAAAGTGGCATCACAGCAGTGTGTTACTGCAGCAAAACTGGACAACAGCTACACGTTTTCCTCCACCTGTGCCCCCTGTATACATTAGGCAGTCCTAGTACCTAGCTTGGTGATTGGGCTTTTCACAGAATTCAGTGAGTTTGTGGTGGAATGAGGTGAGTGAGGTCAAACAGCCAGGGTGCTCCTGGCGCTGCAGTTACAAATCCTCAGATGCCAAGGAAGTTGTGTATTTAAAAAGGCATCTCTACACTGAGATATTCAGGTGTCTGGACACACCATTTTTTTTCTGAATTAAGTTAATTTTTGTCCCAAGTGAGAGGATCTAAATCCATTTGTGAGTCTGAGCCTTCATTTATGATTTTTTTTTTGGCTGCAATTTTAACTGCTATGGTTCAGTGCGCCAGTAATCATTGCCCTGCACAACGTGTCTCGTGATGACAGACATACAGTGACAAAGACCACAGGAAAATTATGACCCTGGAGTTTTTTATGTATTCACCTCTAACTTAATAAATAAAGGAATCTTAACTTTACTTCCTCCAGTAGTGTTTCTGCCTCTGGTCTCCAAGGGTCTGCTGTCTGTCAGTTGAGAGCTTCCATCTGATACTCATTTCTTGTCCTTGACTTTTGAGTCTGATTTTCTAAGAGTGCATGAATAGTATGATGGGTAATTTTCAAGAAACAATGTTTTTAAAGAGACAAAGGATATTATATATAAGCTATGCAAATAAAAATATGATAAATAGGTAAGTGGAATAAACATGATGTTGGAAAAATAACTTCATTTTTTCCCCTGTCATAAACTTGCTTGCACTTTTTTACGTGCTTTGAGTACTAGAAAGTTTTGTTGGTTTAGAAATTAGCCGTCAGTCTCATGATTTTCTAGTAGTTCCTGACATTTCCCAGCCCAGTACACAAAGCTTGGCTGCTTTCCATCTAATTAAAATGCAAAGTTATTGAAAGGATACTAGCATGTCTGCTGAGATTTATGATAAATCTTAGCAAGCATTTCAGCAAGGGTTTCAGTTTCTGAAAATCTCATCTCATCATAAAAAATAGGGCTGAAAAAGTATTTACTAAACAAAAAGCTGTGTAGTTATTGCAGTAGTTCAGGGTTGGCCTTAGGACTTTGTTGCCTCTTAATGAAAGTTTGTGGTGAGAAAATATTGACCTTTGATTTTCTTAATCTTTTGTATTATAGTTGCTAGCTGTAGATTTTTAGTCTGTGTTTTATGAAAAAAAGATTATTTCTTATCATAAGACATTTATGCCTCACAAATTTTGCCCCAGGAAATGCATGTAATCGTAGTGAAGGATAGTCAGGGGTGTTAGTTTTGGAATTTCTGGGTGAGATTTATGGACTAGCATGGTAAAATCAAATGCTATAGAAGTAAATATGGAGTAATAAGTAGTAAATTATTTGATTTCTATAGCATAGATATTTTTAATGTTAAGTGGCGGGAGTTCGAGTTATCTAAGAACATCAGCAGCCCTTACCTCTCTTGTAATGTGCACACTGAACATAAGGCTGTTAGGAACATATTTCAGAAATTATGCATTTGATTTTAGATCAGAAACATCTTTATTATATTTCAGTTTGTTTAAACTAGTAAGGATAGCTATTTGCTTATTCAGGTAGCCAGTAAAGATACACCTAATATCTGTGTTTTGATTACTAGTGAAATTAAAATTGTATTTTTCCCTCTGTGTACTTAGTCCTTTTTTACACTTGATAGTAAATCAGTCAAACAGCACAGCAACTCTGAGCAATTTAAGGGGCAAAAGCACAACGCTGCTTGTTCAAGGAATTATTTATTACAGTTTAACCCAAAAGTACTCCAAGTACCCTTATCTTTTATTTTAATAGGACTCTGCCTGTTTTAGTGTCAAGTTTATACTTTCTTCCCTATGCTAGGCAATTCTCTGTTACATTTTACAAAGGACATTATTTACTAAAATGAAAACTACAGTTTATTAAGTTATAATATAGTTCACAAATGGCACAGATAACTTTAAATTAATTTTTATTCCTCTGTATTGTCTGCGCTTTTATATGTAGTGATGAGAGTTTTTAGTAATTGTGACACCTACTGCTATTGCTTTTTTTAAGAGTTGGTGCTCTTTAAGCAATTTTATCTATTCCCAGCTGACTACCACAGCAGTGGCCACACTGTTATTAATGGCTGGAAGATCCACAACACGGCAAAGAATAAATGGTTTGTATGCATGGCAAAAACCCCTGAAGAGAAGCAAGAATGGCTGGAAGCTATTTTGAAAGAGCGAGAAAGAAGGAAAGGTAGGTTAATAAACTTCCTTGTGGTGCTTTGTCAGAAAACCATACTGTATTTTTATGTTGAGATATAAAGCAGAACCAGCTGGTAGGCAAACTTGTGGTGTCAGGTTCAGCTGAGGATTTATGAATACCAGTCTGGGAAAAATAAATCAAACTTGTACTGGGAAGGGCATAATGTCTTCAATCATACATGCTGGTAGTGAATGGTGTTTGGGAAATGGGGAGATGATTTAATCTGTGATTTTATAGCTTATCCTCAACCAACATAAACTGTCATAAATTCATTGAGGCTTGTGTATTATCATGGTTTGTATGGTATCTGAGGGTCTATCCTAAATGCCTTGTGGGATTTGTATGGATTGATTCCCTTTGTGACTGGCCATTTGAATCACCGAAATGAGCAGACTTTCTGTGTTGGATCTTAATGCAGATGATCCAAACTGAAATGGTGCAGAACACACTCATAACTCCATCTTGGATGTATTTTCTCCTACCCAGGAAAGTAATCACAATTTCCAATTACTACTGGAAAACCACTATCTTTCTGAAAGAGTAACTGAATTAAGGTAAAAGAATACTTGGATGAAATATAATCCTGATCACAAATGTGACCATGAATAACTTCATATGTTCAAGGTGAACCCAGCACAAAATAGAAGCAGGGAAAGATGATGCATCATCATTTTCTGGAGCTAATTTCATTTGCAAGCTCAAATATCCTAATTAGTAATGTTATTTGGAGCCTTGATATTGAAAGAAAATATGACCTTGTATTTAGATCTGTGATTCTTTTCCAGATTTGTGTAGATTTTCCATTGTCTGTAGCAGTAACTGTTGGTTTGTGCCTCTGTTGTAAAGGGACACTAACAATATTTTGTTTGGTCTTTTAAAGTTGAATACTGGATGCTGCTGGAACATCTGTTGTAGGACCAGAGTTTCAAGTAGGGTGTCCCAGCACTGGCTAATCAGTAGCATCATCAGGAATTAATAGCAGAAAAGCTAAAAAGATGCTTTAGAGGTCTAAATACTCAACATTTTAAAAATATGAATGATATTAAAAAAATGAAAAAGCAACATGGTAGACACGGTGGCAAATGCAAAAAACCCCAGGTTTGTCTGCTCTTGTGTAGGACCTTGTGTGGAACTGAATAAAAAGTTTTCAGTAAATCTCACTTCTCTGTTAAGTTTCATATCTCCCTTTGGCCCTTGATGCTTTAGCTAAGAAATACAAAGAGTTAGTAGGAGTATTTTATGTTGATGAATTCTTACTATTTCAGACTAATCTACTGAGCAGCTGGTAGTAGAGATGAGTTTGAGCTAAACCTTGGCAAGCTGGAGGTCTGAGGTAGCCATCCCAAAGCCAAGGCATGTCTTAGGAATTTAGCATCCTATGATTCATGGAAACTTTCAGCTCCAGATGTTCTCAATGGGTTTGCCACCAAGGACACAACCATGAAACAAAGAGGAGAGGGTTTGGGGAATACATAGATTCAGATTGAAACACAAAATAGTCAAAAACCAAATGAGTTGGAAGACTCAGAAATTCAATGGACTGAGAGAAACCAAACCTGTACTTTTATTTGGAATTCATGTAGCAGAAGACGAGCAAAAAGGAGAGAATGCCCTGAATTAAGTAATTTAGCAGAGTTTTCAGCGTTTGTAATCAAATTATAAACTAGGACCACTTCGTAGATAGTATTTGCTAGCTAGGAGAAATCAAGATGTATTGGAAATTTCTTGCAGAAATTTTCTGTCAATTTGGCAGCTTTTCTGTAAACACCTGAGACATTCAGCAAGTTAGAAGTGTATTTAAAAGATGATAATCTTTAAGACTGATGATGCTGTGATGACCTGATTCAAAAAGTCAATACAAATAAAAGCATCAACATCCTATAAACTCCAGGAGTAGTATATTAGTTAAATTTTCTTTTTCCCAGAGTACTTCAAGTTTTATTTGTTTGTGTGACATCACTGTTATCTAGTTCATGGATAATGAGAGACAATCCTTATTCTGTGCCCAGTACCATTGTTAGCTTTTTCTCATGACAGACACATTTCTGCAGGCTGTATCTTCATTACTAAGGAAGCACCAGACCCTTACTCAGATGGAATATCATAGAAAGACTCAGGTTGAAGGGGACCATAAAGATCTTCTAGTTCCAACTCCCCTGCCAAACCTGAATGCTTTTCTGGAAAAGGGGTCAATTATCTATGTGAAACTAGCATATGTATAGCCAATAACTCGTTACTACTATTAATTGGAAATTTGAAAAATATTCCTTTAAGCGAAGATCTTTTTATTATCACATGGTAAGAGCAAAACCAGGGCTCTTTATTTTAAACTGGTGAAGACATGACTACTCCCTTGCAGATGTTCATATACTGAAGCCTGTTATTACTACAAACTAAATGGTGATGTCAATAGAGTAACAATTTAAGTGTCCTGTGAGAAAAATATCTTTGGTTATGCTTTATGAAGATCAGATGTTCATGGTTTAACTTGATTGTGAGAAAATAATGAAAACCAGTTCCTTTACTTTTTTTTGTATGTAAAATATTGGTATTGCTTCTCCATTTCAGGGATGATACTGAAATACAATGGCAATATCACTTCATAAAATGTTAATGCATTTTTGGCAGGTTTAAAATTGGGCATGGAACAGGACACTTGGGTGATGATCTCTGAGCAAGGAGAAAGATTGTACAAAATGATGTGCAAACAAGGGAATCTCATCAAAGACAGGAAGAGGAAATTAACCACTTTCCCCAAATGCTTTCTTGGAAGGTATTATTATGCATTTGATAGCATGAATTCTTACCATTTAAACCCACATTTTAAATCTTTGGGATTCAGTAGAAACCGTGCTTCATTTGTAATGTCTGTTAGGCCTATTTGCCTCACAGAATTTAGCCAGAATGTAAAATGGTCTGCCTGAAATTTATGAATGTGTACTCATTTTGCAAAGTAGTTCTATTAAAGAGACAAGGCTGCCAAGGGAATGATGAAAATATGGAAATGCATCAAGTAAATTAGTTTCTCTCAAGAAATAATTCCTAACTCGTTTAATGCATTTTGTCTCTGTAATGACTAGTTTGGAGTGTAAAATTTCATTTATTCCCCCCAAGTAATCTTTGTCTCTTAAAATAGCTCCTGTCCTCCTCTTGCTTGAAGGTCAGGAACAGAGTTACCAAACAAGGTTTACATGTTTAAATTATCAGGAGGATCTTTATAATGCCGTATTATGCCTATGGCTTGAGAAGACTGAAAGAGAAATAAATACCCTAAAAATGTGTATATGAAAAAAAATTCATTTTGGAGACAGAAAGGTTATCACTTATTTGATTTGGCTATAAGATAAGTATGAAAACTTATGACCATAAGTTAAGTATGTAATGCATTTTTATAAAATAGAGAGTGTGTTGCACAAACAAGTTGTTGAGAGGATACCATGGGGTTCAAAAGGCAAAAAGAAACTTGGGAGATCCTTTTGTGCTGTCAGAAGTGACATAGTTGAAGAGAATTGAAACCTGGATTAAGATTAATGATTAAATTACGGTTGAATCGTGTTTCCTCAGTTGTTGGATGCAGGTGAAGAACAGATTCATAGTGAGGAGTCATTTAAACCTACCATAAAATAGCTGCTTTTCTGTGCTATTTTTGGAGTGGACCCATTTGAAGAATGCTTCTGCTGGTCCCAGGGTCACCAGTTAAAACCCATGAATGTGAAGGTTACAGTACGTCATTACACTTTTCTTTTGATTTGTAACATGCACATCTTATGTGCTATAGATCCCACATCTCTGAACTGCATCAGTTTTATTTTGATACAAGCCAGGCATTTCCTGCACATGAAGTATATAATTGGTGTACATGCTCAAGATGTCAATATGTTTGACACACCTTGTAAGTAACAAACCTACTGTTCTGTCATACTGTGGTTATGTTCTGCCATCATGGCATATCTACCCTGGGCAGGTGCAGTAGGAATGCCTGGGATTGCCTCGTATCGGTCTGGTCAAACGTGGCTATGAATGTGGCTATCCCAGAAAACATGGAAGATCTTCACTATATGCCAGGTTAACTTCATGCATGGAAAACTTATGAGCAGAAAAGACATCTCCTGGGAAACCATATGTGGTTATGTCAAAATAATAGAAAAGCTGTGAAGAGTGGGGTTTTTTTAGAGGTGGTGTCATATTTTGAGGATCATTTGGCTAAAGAATAATTTACGAGACTCGTAAGAAATACTAGTAATGGAGAGGGAAATGCAGTAGATCTGGTGGTATGAGATGTAAAGTTTTTCTGTATCTGTTTTTCAGTGAATTTGTGTCCTGGCTATTGGAAATTGGAGAGATACACAAATCTGAAGAAGGTGTTCATCTTGGCCAGGCTTTGTTAGAGAATGGCATTATTCATCATGGTAAATTTAGTTAATTTTAACTTATTTGTTTTCAAGATAATTGTTGTACTAGAATGGACTTAATTTCGTTTGACAAAAAGATGGTCTTGTTAACACAAGACAGCTTGTTAAATCTGCATTATATCCTTGCAGGGGCCTCATGGGGCCATCGTCCATGTCCATAGCAGATTTACTGGGAAAGGCTCCACAGATTTAATCAGATTTCCTCTATGCTGTTGGGATCACAACACTGGAAAAAGGGACCTAGAGAAAAATTGATGTTCTCTTGTAAGCAAAAAGAAGTTCTGGGGAAACACAGAATAGCACACTGCTTGTAAGGATTTTAACCTTTATGAAGGCCAGGCATTTTAGGGATAGGTGTTCAACTATGAATTTTACAAGAGAGTGAGTCACAGTTGGCTGTTTTGATAAATGTGCCTGCTCATCTGTTAGATGGTACAAGTGGAGCTGAAGAATCTGTAACCCAACAGTTTAATCTTTTGAATTTTAAGACCTTCTTTTCACTACATTTTATAGTTACTAAAATTTATATTTTTATGCTGAAATTTGAAGTCAACTCTGCATTTAGCTCATTGTGGAGAGAAGTTCATTTTTTTAGCCAATAGGAAGGTTTGATTTCTGCAGGTAATTTACATTGGCAACATTTTTCTATTACCAGAGCACGTGCTCATCTCTGTTGTTATTACAAAGTATAGTCTAACAGGACCATATAAGCAAACTGGAGAAATTTCTGGTTTTGAAGCCATATTTTACAAAATCACATACGATAGATACAGTCACGCAAAAAAAAGCTGTCAAGTTAGTTACTGTTCCATCATAGATCCAGGGTGTAAATTTAGATGGAATCTTGTATAATATACATTTTAATACTTCAATACTCTAGCCAGCAATGAATTTAATACTTAAGTGAAGTTATTTGCAATGATTTTAGTGTCCTTGACTGGAAAGCAAGTGGAAGAAACATAGTGACACTTAGCTGTGTGTGCTTCAAACATACGTGGAGTAGGAGGAAAAATATTAAAGTTGCTCATCAGTAGTCGGGTAGTCTTTATTTCTTTAATGTCAGTCTACATGATTTTCCTCCACCATCATTCAAATGTCAGATGCTATTATGTTTACTACACGCACTGAATTGTTTTCAATGGAATGATTCTGTTGCCAGAGATTCTTCTCCTGATCATGTAATTTATATTCTAAATACACTCATAGATTTTCTCAATGCAGAGTTAAATGAATATTGTGAAATTTCATGAGATAAAAGGGTAATTATATTAGAGCATAGAAATGTGAGCCAGACATGCTACTTTGAATAGTGAATCCAGCTGTGGTTCACTGAAAATAGCATTCCTAAAATAAAGCTGAATGAACCATCTGTTTTCACAGACAGAGCAAGGGAAGAAGAAAGTTTGGCTCTTATTTACATTGCAAATATTGTAGAGGCCTTTGTTGAGAGTTTGCATATTCACTAGGCTGGCCATTATTGTCACTGCACTGGTGTTCATTCTAGCAATGACAGAACCGTGTTGTGATGGACATTGTTGTACTTCCTGGTGTGTGAAATCTGGCCAGTAGAAAAGTTACAGTTTTTCCTTTTTTTCCCTCCTCCACTTCTATATAAGGGGAAAAATCTGTTTGTATGCTGCTATTTTAAATCTACCTGGTGGCAGATAGATTCAGAATATATCTGAAATGACTGATAACAGTCAATGGGATGAGATAGTTTGTCCACTCACTTGCTGCAGCAGATTAGAGAGGGAAGCTTTGTCTCAATGGATTAAGGAGCTTTGTAGTTACAAAAAACAAACTGCATATCAGATAGTTTTAAAGGAATAGGTATTTATGTGTCTGTGCAGTTTCTTGGACTGATGTAATGATCTGATTTAAAATTACCTTGGCAAAAAAATTAAAAGAAAAGACCAGTTTAAACCTCGATCAGTTCCCTTTTCTTAGCGTAGGCTGTATAAATACCTATCCCAGCACAAATGTGGGTACAGTGTTGGAGATAGCACACAAAACGACTTGAACTTTCTTATTTTAGTGGTAATGCAGCTTTTTGTGAGCTTAAGTGTTTGAAACCCAGCATATTCCAGCTCTGCGGAGCCACTCCCTCAGTTTTGGGTGCACTGTGGTAAGTTGGGTCTGCAGAAACAGAGTGGTACTTGTGTTCCTCAGAGGGCATAGCTTGCTCTGTTTGTCATGGGCATGCAAGAAAGGAAAGGTGCTTTGTCATCCTGGTTCCCTCCCAGTGCATCCCTGTAAGAGTGAGGAATAATTTGGCTTTAGGCAGAACTGTCTTGATAATGTTCTTTTTATTTTTGGAACTTACTGGTTATAAAAAACTCTTTGTATATGGTAATCTATTGGAATACATTATTTTTCTTCAACGTTAGGAATATTTTTTAATTACAGAACTAGAAGACATCTTTTTTCTTGGTTAAATGGTCACAATCCATTAAAATTCACTTAGAAACTTACATTAGACGTTATATGTGAAAATTTCATAGTATGTATCTCATTTATTTAGAAGCAATGATACGGAAAAGAGCTTAGGAATTATTTTGGATAAACATCTTAGCATGAACCATCGGTTCAAGGCAATTGGAATAGTGTCCTGGGTTTTACTATTAGTAGATATATCACATGCAGGTAGAGAAGCTATTTTATTCTTGCACATAACACTGGTGAAAACACTTAATATATGAAGTTTGGTTTTTATGTCCGTGAATCAGATGATGTGTGGAAATAACTGAGGAGCTTGAAGGGGCATGAAAAATGACACAGACAGAAGGCACCTTACTATACAAGTTTATGGTGCCTAACTAAATTTTTGGAAGAGAATTATGTATGATGGCTTAATCACTTGGTGTAGGAAGGCATGCATAGAATTACCTAACTCTGTCAGGTGTGTTACTCTGATAAATGAGGACATTATAGTACCCTCCTTTATCAGCTGATGACATGTAAATTGACTTTCAAAATTAAAGCTTACAACTGCAAGCAAAGCTGTAATTAATAAAGTAGTTATCTTAGGATGGTGATAATGGCTAATGCTGTCCTCAGCCATCAAATGGATCAGCTTTTTTTCAGAAAGATTTGCAGCAGTACAGTTTCCAGGAGAAGCTTTGTACCCTACAATATGACTGTTTTGATGAAACATTTGGAGTTGTGAGGTCTGTTGCTGGAATCTTGTGAAACTCTGGAAGTCCACCTGTTAAGATCCTGTTTCCCAGGTCTCTGGGGATATAGATTATCAGCATCTTCATAATGATTGCCAGTGTCTTGCACTTACGACCTTTGGGTGGGTATATATAGAGGAAAACATTCCTCTCTCTTTTGTTCCCACTACAAGGCTGGTCAAATGTGTTATGAAGTGTTTGTAATTTACTGAATCATCTGAGATTGGCCTCATCTAGAATGAGGACAGAAAATAATGTGGAAGAACAATATGAATAGTGGTAAAATAAGTCTTATTTGGCTACTTGCTTGATAAGCTTTGCAAAAACACTGAAGACTAAACAGATCTGAGTGTCTAATTTTTCATGCTGTCCCCTGCCTGTTTGTCTTCCTTATTCTTTGCCCTGTGATTTGAAATTGTTTGTTTTCTTCTGTACTACTTAAATGTTGTAAGAAATTACCAGTGGCATAAAGGAGCTTAGGGCAGATGATCTAATTGGGCTTCCTGCCCACTCTGTCTGAAATCTACCTATTGCTGTGTAAGGGGCTGTTATTAGAAGAAATGGTGCTGACCTTCCTAGCTCTTGTTGGGTTCTTCAAGAAGTCATTTAACAATACTTTTTTCAAAATTTAGTTACAGATAAACACCAATTCAAACCTGAACACATGCTGTACAGATTCCGATATGATGATGGAACATATTACCCCAGAAATGAGATGCAGGATGTGATCTCCAAGGTACAGAATAAAACAGTTGCTATTATTAGGAAGAACGTATCAGAAACTGAGATTCTGCCTGAAAAGTAATGTAAGACATACTGGGATAAACAACATCCCCTCACAGTTGCCACTCTATATTTATGTGAATCAAATTCAGCTTTCCATTTGTAAGCTTTTGGCTAGTTGTTACACATTTGAAATACAAAATGAAAGTTTGCTATTATGTAGTTATAATTGCTATTAAATGGTTTCATATGCAGGATGCATTGCCTGTGTTTCTGGATGATCCTGAAGCTGAGGTTCAGTCTATTGCATTTTTCATTCCCTTTTCATAGATATGAAGATACATGTAGGAAACTGTTTTTAAGTTTCTCTGAAATCTGAGTGTCTTTCACTAGCGCCCTAAAGAGGCAGTAAATCTATAGTCACATAGATGTTTAAATATAATAGGTAGTACAACCCATCTATGCTACTGAGAATAATGAAAAGATTGATCAAAGTTGCCTTTAAAGTCATCAATATTCAAATCTGTCATGATTTTGAGTCAGTAGAAAATGTCTGCATTTGGGTATTACACTGCAGTATAATTTAGTTTTTTGCTCCACTTTTTAATGTAAGGTGTATCTAGAGGAATCTACAGTACTGAACGCCTAGGCAGAGCAAAGTAGTATGGAATCTAATCTGACACAACTTTTCATCATTATACACTGTTCTTCATGCATATTGTAAACATAATTGGGTTTTGATGTTTCCTAAGTAATACTAATGTGTTTTCTTTTTTTAAATACAATTTTCTGATGATAGTTCCTTAAACTAATCCAGATGTATAATTTATTTGTTTTTTAACAAAACACATTTCTAATCTCTGAATCCTTTTGCATTTTTAAAATTGATTAGTTATAATTCTAATTTGTAAACAAAGTATTGATGCATATAATGAAATGCAGTGGTTTTTACTTTAATTACTCAGTTGTGTGTAGAATAGCAACCACTATTTGGGACAGCCTGAATGCATGGAAACATTGCTTTATTTTTTGTGTGCTTTTCTTCCAAAATATTTCAAGCTTTCAAAAATTTTTAATGCTACCTTAAAGCTTTTTGAGAATGTCTCAGTAAACTTAGGTTTCATTGGAAATGTTTACATTCTCGTAATTTATTCATCAATATTGTTATCTGGAAACATTGTTTTGGCACATGAAAATACATGGAAATTTGAACAGATCTTTTTGCTATGTAAATGAAATCCACTGAGAACATACAGTCTTCCTTACTGCATCCCTGCCTCTTGTCTGTGATGTGAATGTGTGGTTAACTCAAAACCTCTTTCCCTTTAACAGGGTGTACGATTGTACTGTCGCCTTCACAGTCTCTTTACCCCAGTAATTAGGTGAGTCCAATTGGGAAATCCTGAGGGAGTCATTTGGAAGAAGTACATGATCTGGAGATGCTGTGTTTGAATGTAGGAACCTAACCCATCCTTTCAAGACTGGTCTTTTGAGAGTAATCAGATGAGATTGAAAGGCTATCAAGACAAAAAGCATAACTGAACCACTAAATGGCTGCCAACTCTGTTCAATATAACTTTTTTTAATGGACTTCTAGGGCCTCCTAGGTCCTGATGGATATGTTTATATGCTTACTGTATATACTAGTGCACTCCTCTACTAACACACCATTGCCTCGTTTGAACAGTCCCAGCTGTAACAACACACCTGCCTTTAAACTCCAGTGACAATATCATCCAAATAAGATGTGATCAGCCTCCTCCTTTCTGTCTACAAGAAAGATTTAATTTGCTCTCTTTTTTCCTCCACAGAAAACTTCTTAACCATTATTAAGTGCTTAATTCATGCTTGCAGTAACTTGTTTATAAATGACAAGTATTTTTCTCTTTCTTCTGAGCTTTTGTCTGATTTTTAAAAATTGTTTTGTGTTATTTTGTACAGGGATAAAGACTATCACTTGAGAACCTATAAATCTGTGGTTATGGCTAACAAATTCATAGACTGGTTGATTGCCCAGGCAAGTAGACACCTTTGGATATATGTATGTTTTGCATTTAAATTCTAATTTGAAAGCTACTGATATACCAAGAAGAACAACATGCAAACACTTTGTGTAGGGGTTATTAGAACAGTGTGAGTGAGTGTAAGCTCTTAAACTAGTAAAGTAACAGAAATCACCTGTCATCAGCTGTGCTGTTCATCCCTATTGTGCTTATCTTCCTTATTTGAAACTGAACTGAAATGTTTTGATGACCCTTAGCTCTGTGATTCAGCATACAACACTGTCCATAGCTTAAAATGAAATGAAATGAGAAACTCTAAATTACTAACTAGATAAGCAAAAGTCAGTACCAATTTACTGCCACCAATTCTGTTTCATTTTAAATGAGTGAGAAAAAACAACATGGTATCCTGCTCACTCTGTCAACATGCACTAGTTTCATAAAATAAAAGCTTGAAACTTCGATGTTTATAGATTCTATTATGTTCTATTTTTATGGAGAACGGAGTCTTATTAAAGTCTTTTCCTATTTATTTGTAATTATAAAGAGTTATACCATACAAAGGTCCCTTCCAACCCCAACTACTCTCTGATCCTATGATAAACATGTATATACTGATTTATACATATACATATATATATATATGCTAGAAATGTATACATAAAGGTGGTAAATGTAATCTACAGCAGTTGCCATCCCTGTGAGATTACGCCATTGTGCACAGTTTCCATTTTGCTAATATATTAAAATATATTTTAAAAATATACTGTGTTTTAACAGGGGGACTGCCGGACAAGGGAGGAAGCTATGATATTTGGTGTAGCTCTTTGTGATAATGGGTTTATGCACCACGGTAAGTAAATACATTCTGTACAAGCTACGCTTACTTCCTGTTTCATGTTGTCTGCACAGTTGGAAGGAAATGCAGGGGCTGATAATACATTACAGAACAGATGGAAAATTCTTCTATTGTATCACTAAAGAGACTGATGCTACAACCGTCGAGGAAAAAAATAGCTATTGTATACTCTGAAAATTATATCCAATTTTATAGCACATGCTGAGGAATTCATCCTCTACAGGATTTAGGAGGGCCAGTTTCATTAGTCACTTTGCAAGAAATGTCTTAAGAAAGTAATATATGGTGGCACTGATGACACAATAACAAATTATGTAGGAAAGAAATGTGAGATTTTAGGGGGAATGAATAAAGTATGGAGGAGCGTGACTTCAAAAAAGTGAAGTGGTGACAATGGGAGAAAGTGGATTGGAGAAAAATGAGAAAATAATAAGGATAGCAAAGAACAAAGAAGGGAGAGGAGACCAGAGATATGTGCAGCACCAAAAATAAGGTCCCATTTAATACCATCAGAGGGAAGATTTCAGAGAAAGGGTTGAAGTAGTAGGTCATTTACTGAAATGAAAAGAAGAAAGTTTTTTTTATCAGCTTGTATAGACAAGGGCTGAGAACATTCTCTCCGGTATTGTTCATTATATTTCCTTTGACTTTTGAACACACAAACTGCATCCATTGGCAGTTCTGCTTGCTTCCTCATCCCCACCAAACCTGTTTCTAATTCTGAACCCAGCATGCTTCACCATCTGGAGAGTGCCGGAACTTGGTGGTGAGCATCTTCAGCAGCTGCCCAGCAGAACTTTTCAAAATCATGTTTTAAAATCCCTTTTAGGAAGAAACCTTGTGCTCGGTATTTTCACTAAAACCATTTTATGCTAATATGTCTTTCTCAACTTGGAGGAATCCAGATGTTGTAGTCAAAAAATGAGCTTAGTGATGTTTATCACTCTATAATAGATCCAAATAACTATTGTTGTGTATGTTAAAAAAGATTTCCCTAGGTTCACACACACAAAAATATTTTGCTAGCATTCAATATGTGTACGTTAGTTCAGTAGTTTATGGTTCATGAAAGACATGATATTCAAAAGTTCAAAAGAAAAAAAAGACTAATATGTGTGGGTTTCTGTCATACAGTGTTAGAGAAAAGTGAATTTAAAGATGAACCACTGCTGTTCCGTTTTTATGCGGATGAAGAAATGGAAGGGTCAAACATGAAGCACAGACTCATGAAACATGATCTGAAAGTTGTGGAAAATGTCATAGCCAAGTCATTACTGGTGAGTGAAACACCATATTGTGTGCTTTGATAAGTAAAAAAAATTATCATACTGACAATATATTAGGACAGTTTATTGTTATTTAATGAAGATATACTTCAGTTTTTATTAATACCTTTCTAAACGATATGCAAAAAATTTATTTTACAGATTAAATCTAATGAAGGAACCTATGGTTTTGGTTTAGAAGATAAAAATAAGGTGCCAATTATTAAAGTGGTGGAGAAAGGATCAAATGCTGAGGTATCGAATATTATAAACTATCTTCCCTGTTTTATTTACTTGATCACAGGTTTTGTACATAATTTAGTAAAGTCTATAGTAGTAGAAAGTGACAGTGAACACTTACCAAGAAAGCTGTGCTATGAGTGTTTTTCCCTTTTATCCTTTTTTTGGTTTGTTTGGAATTTTTGTTTCTTTTGGTTTTTTTAAAACATTGTTTTAACCATTATCTAACTCTTATTTTCTGCTCAGCTATATTTTCATATTGAGTGATGATATAAAAGTTGTCATTTTATTTTTATGCATTTTATAATATTCCAGTAATGACATTAGTCCTGATTGGAATAAACATGATTAGTAGAATATGAAATGGTTATAGAGCTAGTCTGTGAGTTGCAGTTGATATATTTCGTAGCAAAGGATGTATCAAGCTTTAGATCAAGTCTGGAATTTGAGAAAATGAATGAATAAATTACAGCCTTCCTGTTTGGTAGTATTTCTTTAGATTTTCTTTGTGTTAATTCATATTCTACTGGGGAGCATGGGTGTCTCTTTATATGTAAAGATAAAGTAGAAGGCCCTTCCATGAGACAAAAAACTTGGACTTAGATTTCAAGGCTTTCTAAATCTCATGGGGGAATATACAAATTTAAATTATAAATAGACACAGAAAATGAAAAACATAATACAGCCACAGAGCTAAATAGGGTGATTTCTAGCAGTCAGGTTCTGCCATGATCTCAGGTGGCACTAAGGCTTTGCTCGTACCCTGAGCCACTCTTTGTACTCCTGTAGTTCAACTGTTAGGGTGCCTTTCCTGTTAGACCAAAGTTTAAAAACTCTTTCATTTTGGAACTTAACAAATATTCACTTACTAAAATATTAATTGTGTCTTTCTTTATGAAAAGAAGCTTTAGTTCCTTTGGAAAATGGTGGATGAACAAATTAAGTACTGTCAGAAAATAAAAGGCTCAATCAAAGCTGTTGTGTTAATTACTAAAACATTAACTGATACTGTAATACTGTCACAAAATCTTGATGAAGACTAGGTCTTGTGTTTAGCTCTCTTCAGAATGAGTGTTTACCCTTAATGAATTTAACCAGTTTTAGAAGCATTTTGTGGTGTCTCTTGCATGTGGTATGTGAAGGAATCATAAAGAATGTAAAGAAAATGTGAACGTCATTTTTTCTATTGGGGTTGCATGCCAGCAGAAGAAAACATAATGTTAGTTGTTATAAAAAGCAAACATATACACAACTGTTGTTATTTTCTAGATGGCAGGCTTGGAAGTTGGGAAGAAAATCTTTGCCATTAACGGTGACCTGGTTTTTCTGCGACCCTTCAGTGAAGTGGATTCCTTCCTGAAAGCCTGTTTAAACAGCAGAAAGCCCCTGCGGGTTCTTGTGAGCACTAAACCTCGCGAGTAAGTTATCATTCCTTGGGGGAAATTTTACAAACAACAATTGAAGTGAATTGTAAGACCAGTGGAACTTCAGAGAGCACTATTGTAAAGTTATTTTAAATGCTGTATCTGATCTGATCTTTGCAAAGTCAAGCAATTTGATTTGCCCTGATTTTGTTTTATTATATTTGTGAGTCAGGAAAAGAATCATGAGTACTTTTGATCTTCAGCTCCGCAGCTTGAAATACATGCAGGTGCTGCAAGTTCTAAATGAAGTTTCCTTGATTACATGGACAGTTTTGATCACTTATCTCTTGCTGTGTGTATTAAATTCCTGTGTCTGCCTTTTTTTGGCTGGTTTGGCATAGTCAGACTCTGTGGTCTCATGGGCCCCTTCAGCTTGTGTGTTGGTTGTGTAAACAGCAGGAGGAAATAAACAACTCCTCATATTTATGTAACAGATGCATTCTGTACACAGTTTTGACCATTCCTACCTAAACACAAGTTTTGTTATGTAAAAGAAATACAAAGTGAGGCCTAATGGGTGGGTTCAGTAAATATGTAAATGCGCAAAAGCGTATTAGTAAAGTTCATGCAGTTTTTGCTAGGTTATACATAACAAAGGAGAAAACCTTGTCGGGAGTAATTTTGATCAAAATGTGCAGAATAAAGAGGTGCCATCCTTTGTTATTGCACTGCATACACAGAGTGCCTCATTCAGAAATGGCTCTGGTTAAGTGGTAGATTGAAGATCTACTTCTTCTCTTAATAAGCAAAGGTGTCTTGAGAAATAAAATGGCAGCCACAACAGGCAAAAGAGGAAAGAAATAAATAGGGCTTAAAGATGCTTATCTGGACTGGTATTCCAACACCTGCTCCCACCCCCAAGCAAACAAAAATAATTATTAAAAAATGCCCCAGACCACAGGGTTGTAGAAAGCATAAAAGGCCTATCTTGGCCTTTCTTTAATGCAAATCTTGGTTTAATTTCTGACTCAACTTGTGGGTGAATTTCAAAGTTGAGTGAGATGATCTAGTGAATGAAGAGTTCACAGGAGTCAAATTTGTTTCTCAATGTTCCCTGCTTTTTGTCAGGAGCTGCTGCTAGAAAAACCGAGTTGACAGAAGACAGTTCTCTGCTGAATTCGTAGCCTAAACTGCCAGTGATGGTCTTTCATTGTTCATTACCATGTTCTCAAAGCAGTTTCAGAATGCAACCATATAGATGGTATCAATAGTTAATATATGAGTACATTAAATTATATTATACTTACAAAAATATTGCAAGTAAAACTTTATTAATCTCAATATATTATTATATTTAAAAAGAATTATAGACTTCAGTGATCTTTGATCTCACCTGTGACTTTGGATGACTTTGGATCTCACCTCTGATGATAATCATCTCCAAATGCTTAACATTATGTATACTAGAAAAATAAATAAGTATGAGAAATGATGCAATTCTATTATTCAAAACTGCCTGTAAATCAAGTTTGTTACAGTTCAAATGTATTTTAAAATCACTTTCCAACATCAATTTGAATTTGTTTGCTTTTGCAATGGGAAATGGAGCTCGGGGCAAAGATTCCTGAAATAATAACAGAACTGGCTCTGGATGGAGAGACTGCAAAGTTAAATCAGTGTACTGCTATGCATGACCTAACTAGCTCTGATAAAGGCTAATGCAGCTGTGTTGCTCCTTGTAGACCCTGAGTTGATATAATGAGGGTATGCTAGCTTACTTTGGGCAAGCTCAGGGCTTAATTTTAAGGAGTAAATGTGAATTTTGATTCTCAGAATTGTGCTTTTGTTGGTTAAGTTTGTCAGTAGGTGTATTAGTCTTGTTCTTAGACCAAGCAGGAGAGCAGCACGATGTGCTTACAAGTCATACAAACACCAGTAGATGATTCTTGCTTTCCAAAACTCAGTGCTTTCCGTAGCTGCTCAGAAAAACTGCAACAAAACATTATTTCAAGAAAACTCAGCAAGGAGAGGCACAGAATTTGAATTTGCCGGGAGTGCCTGATGCTTCTTTGCGAGGTTGGGATGACAAAGAGTTATTTTGCAGAAGGTGTGCTGTGTTTGAGGAGCTGTGTTGCCAGGTGAAGGAGCTACAGAAAGAAGTGAACAGGCTATGCAATATTGGCGTGAACTAGCAAAAGAGATACCAATTATTTTCAGCAACACTACAGTCTCAGACTCCAAGGAGTCTTGAACCTCTGTTGTGGTGAAGAAGCAGATGGACTCGGAACCCTGCAGGGTAATTAGCCAAAGGACCGTTAGCCAAGGCTCTGTTAAAGATGAAGGCTGGAGGCACATCACAACACGTACCAGGAAGAAGGTTCCTCCTTCTCTGGATTTGACAAGTAGGACTGGTACCTTTTACAACAGGTATGGGGCTCTGGATCTAGAGGGCCAAACAACAGATGAGGTGGGCGAAGATCCTTCTGGGATGGTGGGGCCTTCTAAACCAACACCACCTGCTCCCTGCATCAAGACCTCCTCTGTAAACAGGAAAAGAAGGGTATTTGTAATAGGAGACTCCCTTCTAAGGTGAGTGGAGGGTTCGATATGCAGACCAGACCCAACTCACAGGAAAGTCGGCTGTCTCCCAGAGGCATGGATAAGGGACATTACTGGAAAATTCTCCAGTCTATTAAGGTTCTCTGATTACTCTCTGCTATTGATTGCTCAAACTGGCAGCAATGAAACAAAAAAGATAAGTCTGAGGGCAATCAAAAAAGACTTCAGTTCCCTGGGACAATTGGTAGAGCGATCAGGAGCACAGTGGTTGATTTCATTGATTCTTCCAGGAACAAGGAATAATATTGGTAGGGGTAGGCAGATCCATCAGGTCAATGCATGTCTCCAAGGCTGGTGTCAGCAGAAAAATTTTGGGTTTGTTGATCATGGGATGATCTACTCAACGCCTTGTCTACTGACACCTGATGGGATTCATTATTTTGGAGTGAAAATGTTTTTGCAAGTGCTGGGGTCCATCCATCAGTGCTGGTCACTTTTTAAACATCACCTCCTAAGGGCACAGGAGCAGGCAATTCCCAAATGTTGGAAGTCAAGCAGGGAAGGCAGAAGGCCAGCTTGGTTGAGCAGGAATCTCTTCTTGGAAATAATGTGAAAAAGGAAGGCGTATATCCAGTGGAAGCAAGGTCAAGTTACATGGGAAGAATATAGAGATGCTGCTCACCACTGCAGGGAGAAAATTCACCTGGCCAAAGGTCAACTGGAGTTGAAGGTGGCCAGAAATATGGGGGACAATAAAAAGAGTTTTTTCAAGTATATTAATGGCGATAGGTAGTATAAAAATAACATTGGCCTGTTACAGGATGAGCATGGTCACCTCACAAACGGGGACAGGGACAATACAGAGACATTTAATTTATTCTTCACCTCCATCTTCAACATGAGTGATGGACCAAAGGGGTCTCAATGCCCTGAGCTAGAGGACCATGAGTGTGAGAATGATTAACTCCCAGCCAACCCTGAAACTGTGTGAGATCTGCTGCTTCAGCTGGATCCCTACAAATCTATGGGGCCTGATCAGATTCATCCAAGAATCCTCAAAGAGCTAGCTGATGTCATTGTAAACCTTCTCTTGATGATTTTTGAGTTGTCTTGGGAATCTGAAGAGGTCCCAGCTGACTGGAAGCCAGTAAACATTGTCCCAATTTTCAAGAAGGGAAAGGAAGAGGACCTGAGAAACTACAGGCCTGTCAGTCTCACTTCAGTGCCTGGTAAAGTTATGGAGATTATTCTGGGAGGTATTGAAAAACACCTGAGAGACAACACAGTCATTGGTCACAGCCAGCATGGCTTCAAGAGGGGAAAGTCCTGCTTATCATATTTCCTTTTATGACAGAGTAACTAACTATAGTCTGCAACTTCCTCAGGAACGGAAAAGGAGGGGCAGACACTGATCTCTTCTCCGTGGTGACCAGTGACACGATCCAAGGGAAAGGCCTGTAATTCTGTCAGGGGAGGTTTGGGTTGAGTATTGTTAAAAGGTTCTTTACCCAGAGGGTGGTTGGGCATTGGAACATGCTGTTCAGAGAAGAGGTCACAGCACCAAACCTGACAGTGTTCAAGAAATGTTTGGAAAATGTGCTTGGGCACATGGTGTGACTCTTGGGGTGTCCTGTGCAGGGCCAGGAGTTGGACTTCGATGATCCTTGCTGGTCCCTTCCAATTCCACATATTATCTGTGATTCTGTTAAATTGTAATATAGGTCTAGGCTCTGCAATCTTCTGCAGCTTGTCTGATCAGGGCTGCTGTGATCTCTGGTCCCCACGCTCTGTCCTATTGGCTGAGAGAGACTGATGGCCTTCCCTGGGCTTTCAGTGTTGCTGTGATGTGGCAGCTTACCCAAAAATCAGTCCTTTTGGGAGGAATTTTAAAGGCTATGGTGGTGTTTTGGTTATAATCAGCATATTGAATTTCCCTGTGAAGTAGATTGTTTGTGCTGTCTCAACTTGCTCTTGTTTCTGATGTCAGTGGTGCACACTATCTGGAATACGAATGGTGCAAAATCTGAAACTGATTTGAATAAAAGCGTGGAGTTTTACACCCTTGTAACCTACGTACTGCTGAGTAACAAAATGCTACCTTTTGCTATGTTCATACTGAATCTTTGCTTGTATCAGGACAGTGAAGATTCCTGACTCTGCAGATGGACTTGGATTCCAAATCCGGGGCTTTGGCCCATCCGTTGTCCATGCTGTTGGGAGAGGTAAGCCATAAGAGCTGTCAATGGTACTGGTAAATGCATGTTTAACATCTAAATGACTTGGTTGAGATAAGTCAAAATTAGGTCCAGTAATCCATCTTAGATTTTTATTTTCCCCAAAGTAACAAACAATATTAAACAAAATATAACTATTTTGTGTACTTATACTCTGTAAGCTTTGGATACATCTTTCAACTTTTTTTTTTAATGTAGTTATACCAATGTAGGAAAGTTAAGTTAAAGCCGTGCATTCTTTACAGATTAAGGAATAGCTGAAGGATGCAATATCACTTTGTCCAGTGAATGGCTGTTGGGAACCTGTGTGTTAGTTTGTTAGGTGGCTGTGTGGTTCTGCAATGTTCTGAAAACATTTTACAAAAAAATGTGCTTTTTACAAATCTTTTCAAGAGCGTTAGTGATTGTGTCTTAGTAATTGCACATATTTCACATAATTACTGCTTTGGGATGTGATTTTCAGATGCTTCCTATCCTAACTCAATGTTTTTGACCAGTGCATCTGCAATAAAAGAAGTTGAAGCATTATTTCTTGCTCTCTCATGTTGTTTATGGTAGAGCAAACTAACTGTATTTTCAGCTATTGTGGGACAGTTGTTCCTCTTTCCCCCCTTCCGCCTTTGTAACTGAGGAATTAAAAGTGAGTTGGTCTGCAAAGCAGCCAGATTTGAACAGAGTTTGACGACTTTTTTCCTAGGCTGTGGTGCCAAAAATTAGATTTTCAAAAGAAAGACTAATAAAATACAGACTTAGTAGCTGATGTGATAATTATTTCTGCACCTGGATCTCAATGCAACTGCCTATCATTATTCATTAAGCACATACTTTATTCCAATTAGCCTCAACAATATGCAAGTGCTTGCTTGTGTGATTTGCTAAACCCGGAAGATTTTAAGCATATGCTTAAATACTTTGTTGAATTGGGACCTTGGGGTTTTCTGAAGAGAGATTTGGGGATTATTTTTGAGAGAGATATTTAATAAGACCTATTTATATGTTTATTTTTAAGTCTTTTTGGGGGGAGGGGAGATTGCAATAGCTGGTAATAGTGTAATTTCCAAAGATTTTCTTTTATATTAGATTTTAAATGCAGCTTTAATCAATAGTGATAATTCCTAAAATGAGGGAAGCTCATGTATATTCTGTAAGTTATTTCCTTGTCAAGTATATTCAACTGACAAGTCATGAAGTCGTGACAATCTTTTCTATTTGTCAGCTCTGCAAGTTCAGTCTAGCCTTTTCTTTCATAGCCCCTAGCTTCTGCACTGCAGTCTGGCAGTCTCTAGGCAATAGATTTTTACTTCCTTGGCACCTCTGTGGCGGTATCAAGAGAGACATAAGGAGGCAAATGTTCAGGTAGCTGGAACTAAGGTCATACTCCAGCAGGCTGTCTTTCAGGAGTGAGTTTGAATCACACTGAAAAGACCTGGAGATAACTGCCATTTTTGTAGTGCCTATTCAGTCACTAGGTTTTCCCAAGCTGGTTATTCCATTGTGAAAATAAGTTGCTGAACAAAATATTTTATATTGCTTAAAGAGAATGGGTTTTTCAGGTGTCAGGTTGCTTGTGTCCACCTGTCCCACCCTCTGATAATTTAATTTGAGTTATGCTACTTAGTTATCTTTGAGTATTTTGATCTAAAGCTGTAAGGCCCTCTGCTCTAGTTGTGTTGGTAGGGAATACAAAAATAAGAACAAGATCTTTGGAATTTAGGTATTTCACTTCATGTTTAACATGATAATCTAGTATGCTTTTATACTTTCATGTATTGCCAGAAAGCTTCTGTTTTGTATGTAAAATTGAAACACCTGAATTAAACAAGAAGCTCATAATTTGGGTCATATAAAAGTAGTCTAAGTTGTAATTAGTGACTTTCAAGCTAGAGTCATTTTATCCTTTTAAAGTCCTTTCCTTTGAGGTGAATTTTCTACATTTTCATATTGCTAGTCAATGTTTGTTGTTTTATAAAGCAGCCTTTAGAAAGTTGTCTGGTCTCTTTTTATGGAAACATCTGCTGGCAAACTGCATTTTCTTGGCATTCAGCTGGTCTACAGAAGTACTCTGTGGTCAGGGGAAGTATGTAAGATTCAGTCAGACCAGGTTCTGATTTTAAATAAAAAGAGGTTTTTTGGACTGTAAGCTTGAAAAGAGATGTTCAGAAAAAGAAGTCTGTTAACTATGTGGGTTTTTATTAATAGGAACAGTGGCAGCTGCGGCGGGTCTCCACCCTGGCCAGTGCATAATCAAAGTGAATGGAATTAATGTCAGCAAAGAGACTCATGCAAGTGTTATTGCTCACGTCACAGCCTGCAGGAAGTACAGGCGGCCAATGCAGGTACGTCTTATTTGGTGCCCTTGCACATTTTCTTCTAGCTTTCTCTTTTTGGTCAAAGTAAACAGTGTGATGTTTATCTCTGTGCACATATCTGTTGTGTTTGAGTGGGATGAGAGGAAAGGAGTGGTGAATAAAACTGAAGGGAAGCCAATTGAAATATAAAAGCTGAAGATTGCTCAATGTATTGGTGATATTCAAGATCTGCTTAATTTCTGCACTGGAATAAATATCAGAGATAATTTTTATATGGTCTTTTTAAAGGGTTATTTCAAACTTTTCTGCAGTCCTATGCAGAAAGCATTATGAGGTATATTTTCATCTTGATGGAGAGGGAATCACGCAGCTTGCTGCCTGCTCAGCAGCAGGAGAATGAAATGCATAAAACTGATCTTCCAGAATTTTGTTACACTTCAGTACACAGAGAGCAGAATGCATATATTCCATCTGTAAAAGTCTGAGTTCCCATTGCATTCCAATCTTGAGAATAAGCATGTATTCAAGGACTTAAAGTTCGTTTTTTTTAATGCATGCAAATTTTGTTATCTTTTTCATGTTAGTTGAGGAAAAATCTCAGGCTTCCAAGACACAAATTTAAGGAAGAAAAACAAGCTGGATTCTATAATGCAATTTTCCAATCCTCTGCAAATTTTTCATAAACTATGAACAAATATCATTAATTAAATTCACGAACTCTTCAAGCATGTGTTTACTGAGGAGAAAAATCCAATTAAAATCGAGAGTTAAATCCTTCTCCCACACCTACTGCATAGTTACAAGAATTATATAGTTAGAACTGTGTCATATAAATACAACCTTTATGAAAATGTTCTCTGGATGTTTGTGTTTAAATGATAATACAGAATTGAAATTGTTACACAGCATATCATGATCAAACTCACCTGTTCTTTAAAGGAAGATGCACTTTTTATAAAGAGAAAGTGTCCTGTGCACTAGTAGCAAAACTGGCTAGAATAAAAGATAAATTCTTTATAGCAGTTTTGTTCTCTCTGTGTATAACTGTAGACTTCCTATGGATACTGGTGACATCCAAAGAGGGTTGATTAATGTTGGCTAGTGTGAATGCTTTGACATAAAGAATGACTTTGGGTTTTTTAATCCACTTGTATAATAACTTGAAGCTTTTTCCTGTAAATAGTATATATTTCAATTTTTAAAAAAAGCTGATCATAATTCAGCAAATCACACAAAGATGAAATTCCCTAGACTGACAAGAAAAATTTCATTTAGGATGCAGTGTTATCAAAAATTATGGGAGAATTGTCTAGACTGAAGTAAATGGTAGTATTCCCTCTGGTGCCAAGACAGCTAAAATTTAATTTCCTATTCAGAAATTTGTGGGGTTTTTTTATTATTTGGAAAATGACTATGGATTTATCCTATTATGTAAGTACAGTGCATTAGCCTATCATTTAATTACCAGGAATATTGCAGTCTCTCCTGTGGTTGCCAATTGCATAATTGAAAGGGAATCTTTTTCTGTTTCCTATATCTTCTATTTCTCAGGGTAAAGAATCTTCCTAGTTGCCTGAAGCATGAAGCTTCATTTCAGATTCTTTCAGTGAATAACTGTGTAATTTCTGTTGGACAATGTTTATCTTCTGTCTTGTCTGAATAAAGAAAATTGAGACCAGATTTTACTTCTTGGAATTTCTTTGCAGTGATACTAATCACGATGTGACAGATTTATGCTTAGTTTGTTCTCCTGTAATGATTTTGAAGAACATTGCTTCAAGTCATATTGCATTAGGTTGGTTGTTAACTTTTGGAAAAGGATCTTCCATTTAAGTAGTTAGCATTTCCTATTAGAGATTGGCATGGCAGTCTTAATGCTGCCGAGCAAGCCTGTAAGAACCCATAACTAAGCATCAAGCTTTGAGGTGAACCTGCAAAGAAGTTTGGATTTCAGAAGCATTCCTGTTGATCAGCTTCTGCACAGGTGTCTTCCAACAATCAACACAGAGCTCTAAAGTTTAAGCTTTCTTATTAAAATATTTCATGCCATTGAGTGAAAAGCAAGGCATAGATGAATCTAGGAAACCTAGAAAGCTGAATGTTGTATTTTAGCAAAGGATAACCAGATGTATTTGACACTTTGCATGAAGATTTTAACATTCAGCCTAAATGTTTGCTATCCTTCTTTAATTTTGAATTCTTCCATGAACTTCTTTTTGAATTCAGATTTGTCACAATCATGTCATTTATTCTGCTGTAGCTGTTGGAGAAGGAGTGATTAACTGACTGTCAAGCTTGTTTTGAAGTGTAAGGGACAAAGAGTAGTCTGGGGATGCTATGCTTGATAGGGCCTTCCACAAGGGTATGATGGGCATGTGGCCAAGTTACAGACGGGGTAGAACAAGATCTAAGACATGTACATGGCTTCTTCAAAGTCCCTATGACCCATGTAAGCCACCATTCCTGTGCTCGTGTGTCACTCAGCCACAGAACATGGTGGATTTTTGGAGCCTGTGATTCTTTTCCTTGGGGAGGGCGAGGGTGCAGGGGGGCTCTAATCTGTGGGAAAAAATAAAAATAATTTATTACTACACTAGTAAAATAAGTGTGGTAAAGGCAAATATAAGTAATGAAGTCTGTAGAGTAGGTTCTTTGCGCCGGTGACACATGGGTGATAGGTTAACTGGACATTCTCTGTCTTTGGTTGATATTCCATAATAATTGCCACCAGATTTGTGGATGCACAGCAGATTTAGCAAAGCAAAAATTGGTTCTTTTTTTTTTCCCCATGATTTCTTGGGGAAAAATATTTTTCAATCTGCAATTTTATTTGAAATGTCTTAAATTATTTTTGACAGAGGCATGTAACTGCTGGATGTCATGCTGTCAGAGACTTCATACTCTCTCATGACAATATACGATGAAATAAAAAATAACTTGCCAAAATTCTTTGGATGGTTTTATACAATGCCAAAATTCTCTGTAATTTTCTTTTTGCTTTTAATTTAGGCCTTAAAAAATAATGAAATAGTTCTTATCAGTTGCATTCGCAAAGCTTTTTCTAGCTGTCTATTTTTTGTTGTTTTTCTAGCAAGATTCTATACAGTGGGTTTACAACAGCATTGAAAGTGCACAGGAAGATCTTCAGAAAACAAACACCAAACCCTCTGGAGATGATGGAGGCGATGCCTTTGACTGTAAAGTGGAAGGTATGTGATTCTTGTTTGATTTTGTTCTTGCTGAGAATGTTATTATAATACCAGTAAAATGTAGGCAGTGGGTTTGTTTGCAGAGAGGAAATTTTGAGCGGATCATAAGATGTGTTTTACATAAGGATTTGCTTTCTTATGTATTCTAAACATATAAATTTAGCATGCTATTCTTTGAAAATTACTGTCTTTCCCATTTTGAGAAAATACTTCTGTGAACACTTTGGGGAAAATCTGTTCATTTTCAGGTGTAAGAAACATAATCCTAGGCATTACCTGATTTATTTTCACCACTAGTAATCCTTTATGGCAGACTAGATACATTAGTCATTACTGCATGGGAAACAACAAAACAGCTATCCTTCAGATTATTTTCCGGCAATTAACATTTAGATAAAACTGCATTCATATCTTGTAATTAAAGAGACAGTTAACATGTGAACTGTATTTATGTTCTCTTCATAAATGCAGATATTGTGGTTTCATTTCTGAATGTTGACAGTTTTCATAGTAATTTTCTTCTACTTTATTTAGAAATTCTCAGTTTTCCCTTTTTTGGGTCTTTCTTAATGTCTCTGGATTATAAATGAAATGGAATTAGCCCCCTTCAATAACTGTTTGTAAAGAAAGAGACTGCCTGTTTTGCAGTCCCATATTTTAACATCTATAAATCTACTGGTGTTCTGATTTTTAAATTGTTCATCCAGGTTTTTAAGGAATGTTTTTAAATGGAATGATCAGAACATAGTTGTTTCTAGAATGTTGGCCTATGTCCTTTTTAGTTCATTTAATGGCCAGGACTTGTCAACTGATCTGTGTTACTTTATTTATTCTAGAGGTAATTGACAAATTTAACACTATGGCAATAATTGATGGGAAGAAAGATCACGTGAGTCTGACTGTTGACAATGTTCATCTGGAGTATGGAGTGGTTTATGAGTATGACAGCACAGCTGGAATAAAGTGCCATGTGTTGGAAAAAATGGTTGAACCAAAGGGATTTTTCAGTTTGACCGCAAAGGTATGAAGAATTTTTTGTATGTTAATGCTTATTGTGTTGGATACCAATGGAGAAAAATGTGTCTTTTTTTAATAGTTATGATTATGTCTTTCATTTGATACCTTATAATCAGTCACCTTTATCTCTCTGATGTTTTGGAGGATGATTGTGGACTCAGGAAACAAAATGTGTTAAACTGTCGTTATAAACAGCCTTTAAATATAAAAAAATGTTAAAAGATCTTCAAAGTCTTCCATTCCTCCTGCCCCCCCCCCTTATTTCTTAATTATCAAATAAAATTTGAAGAAAGTCAAAGTTTCACTGAAATGTCTACAAAGGCTGTATACTACCCTCATCTCTTCAATATGCCTTTTATTTAGTTTTCTCTCACCATCATGGCAAGGCTTCAGTCTTTGCTGGGCAGTACAGCTGATTTTGTGCCCTATTTCCTGCCCTTTTTATGCAGAATATACAAGAGGATAACACTCACTTTTCCTTTATGCTTTTTCAATGTGTTAGTATTCTGCCAAACCAAAGGTTTTCTAGAAATAATGAATGAATTAATTCTGCAGCTCTTCATAATATGTGCTGATCAAGTAAATACAGCAGATAATGTGTTTTGGAGGAGCAATAGTGGTAACATTAGTAGGAAATTAGTAGTAAACCCATTATCAGACAATGTCATGAGAAGCCAAGCAAAAATACTTATGGGTATAACTTAGCAGGGAATAGATTCAAGAAAACCTCTCTGTGTCCCAAGCTTCATTCGCTGTTGTTGTGCACCATTGCCTGTAATGTTATCAGGCTTTTGAGCTTTAGTTACAAGAGATGATTATTAAGGGGAATTTTCAGTCAACTTAACTTCATAACATACTTCTCTTGTTTTTAATGTCTTAGATTCTCGAAGCACTGGCAAAAAGCGATGAACATTTTGTGCAGAATTGCAACAGCCTCAATTCCTTAAATGACGTGATCCCCACGGAACTTCAAAGTAAATTCAGTGTCATTTGCAGTGAGAAAATTGAGCATATCTACAGAAGAATCTCTAGTTACAAAAAGGTATGACCTGCATTTCCTAAGCTTGATTATATTTGTCTTTTAAGGGAAAAACAGGGGAATGTGGTACAGTTTGAATAACTTTTCAGAGTGTCTATGGCAGTGACAAAAATGTGGCTGAAAATTCAGCTATTTTGAAACATGAATGCCTTAATTGAGTAATTGCATCAATTGTTTTCAAACCATTCTCTTTATTATCCCTTTTTTAGACATTGGGTAGTTTGTATCCTTTCTTTTTTGCTGTGTTCAGTTGTAGACACAATCAACTGCATATTTCTGCAAAAGGGCCATCATTCTTGTAAATGCCTTAAACCAATACTCTAGTGAATTTGCAGATGTTAACCAAAAATGAAGCAATAACAACAGAATTGTTTTCTTTCTTTCTAGTGCAACTTAAATACCAAATTGTAACCCTTTTATCCATCTTTTAGGCCCTAGCATAACTGTTAATAGTAACATCTCTGCAAATTATTAGCTTCACTTGGGTTAATAAAATATAATAGAATGGAAAAATGGAGAAGGTGCTGACTTTCATATGCTTGAGATCTAACTTAATGATATGTGAATGAATATATAGCCCAGACTATGACCTCTATTGCTGTCGGTGCATTTCTCTATAGTTGTTTAACCAAGCAGGGTGTAAATGAATCAACCATTTGCCATTTTTTTTAATGCAAACTCATTTTCTCATCCAGACTCCTAGTTCCTCTCTTCATGGAACCTAATTGTGGGGGGGATGAATTACTTTGAAGTAGACTCAAAATGGCTCCAAAAAAGTGGGTCTACCTTATCTTACCTCTTTTGGGGATCTGAGTTGTGACATTTACAAACTGGTCTGTTCTGAGAGTTAATACATAAAAAATTGAAAAGAAAAAGAAAGGAAAAGCAAGTTGAATGCAAGAGCTTCTCACATTTCTAGAAGCTGCATTCAAGAGAGTGGATAATTTTTTAGTTTTCAAAGGAAAAGTAGGGAGAACTGTTAGGAATACCTATAGCTTCAGTAGGATGAAGGCCAAAAGGTAGCTTGTCAGACTTTTCAGGATGTTCTCCAAACAGAAATGTAATAAACTGAGTTGCCTCAATGTAGACATCAAAAGAATCCTGATGGTGCATTAGCAAACATCTGATCTCTCCATTGTTTCCCTGAATCACAAACCTCCATGTTTCCAATTGTATTAAAATTCAAAATACCTTTTTAAAAACAAAATTCAATAGTTTTCATATTAATAGTTACAGTTTGAGTTACATGCAGGTGATTTACACGTTTTTCTGTAGCTGAAAAATTTGGCTATGATATACAGTCTCTATGGAGGAGGCCAAGACAGTAAATCAAATTTTGTTGTGTTTGCTGGATGTGAAACAAACAGCCTCAGGGAGGTTTTCATAGTTCTTACACTGTCTAGAAGCAGATATTGCTGATACAGACTGCACTTTAAATCTCATCTGCTCAAAAATCAGTAGTTTCACAGTTATAGCTTTTAATGACAATTAGTAATGCAGTGGATTTCAGGAATAGATGTGTCATTTTCTTGGCAAGGTAAAGGTAACCATAGTTACAGGAGACTTTTGGAGTGCCTGAGCTCAGCTTGGCTCCTGATTTCACTCTGAAAGTTTGAATTCTATAAATAAAAGCCTTGTAGATTTCTGCAGTTCCTACTATTATTATTATCAGAACATTTTGCTCCTAATGGACTTCGATTCCAGTGCCATGAGTCCCAGATGTTTCTCAACACATATATGAAAAAATTTTGGTCCTGACTTATGACCTGATTAAATCATAGCCAGCATTTGGTCTCTCTGGAGCAGGATGTGTGGGAGATTGAGATGTGAAATATGTACTGCTTGCAGAAACATTTTCATCATTGAATGTCCTTAGTGCCCTTCTTAACAATTTTTACATTCTTCAGCCTTTGAACAATTCCATAATTGGATTTCTTGTAACCCTCCAGATCTTGTTGTAATCTAAAGATTTAAATGTAATTAACCCAACAAGTGTTCATCTGGCTGAAGTAATATGACACCAAAATAAACAGAAATTTAAATCCCAGCACAGAAACATCTTACTTTGCAGAAGGGATGTGTCTTATTTCAACTGAAGTGTTAGTAAAAAGTTGACCGATTTGACTTTTTACTGACATTTATTAGTGAAGAAACTTTGCAAGTTAACTTTGAAAATATTCTTATGCATGAGCTATGGTTCATAGATGAAGTAGGTCTGTGTAATATTTTGACTGGAGAGATACTGTGATTAAAACACTGATTACATCTTGCCAGAAAAAACTCTTCCCTAACAACAAACTGCACTGGAAATGATGCATATTGACAAAAATCCAACTTGTGGCTGACAAATCTCTTTTCCATTGGAAGAGCTTGATTGCATGACTTTTATGATTCTGAACTAGATGTAGTTTCTGAGTGTCCAGTTCAGTCTTCGCCATTTTGGGTTGACATCTTATCTTAAAAATCAAATAACTCTAAGCATGTTCAAAACTCTGCACAAAATTTCGGATGCTGGAGTGAAGGAGATGTGGCTAAGCACTTATTAGAGTTAGACCATAAAAAACATTCCCCATTGCTGAGCTGATATATAGGGGGGAGAAGAAAGAGGTAGTGGGGTAGGAAAGTCTGTAAAATGCAGTGTTTGCAGTTTTTATGTACTAGTGTTTATCAGCTTCCTAATGCCACTCAAAGCAGAAGAATGGTTGAGGTTGGAATGGACCTCTGCAGGGCTCGTCCCGCCAACCCTGCTTAAACAGGGCCACCTAGAGTTGGTTGCCCAGGACCATCTTCGAGGAGGGAGATCTGAGCCCTCTTCCCTGAACCTCTCTGGGCAATTTGTGCCAGTGCTTGATCACCCTCACAGTGCAAAAGTGTTTCCTGAGGTTCAGAGGAAACTCCTGTGTTTAAGTTTGTGCCCATTGCCTCTGGTCCTGGCACTGGGCACCACTGGAAAGAGCTTGGCTCTGTCCTCTTTGCACCCCCTTCAGGTATTCATATACATTGATGCATTTTCCCCTGAGCTTTCTCTTCTTCAGGCTGAAGGATCCCAGCTCTCTCAGCCTTTCCTCATAGGAGAGATGCTCCAGTCCCTTAATCATCTCAGAGGGCTCACCTTCACGAGACTCTCCCCAGTATGCCTATCTCTATTTCTTTGAAGCCCACACTTGGATCCAGGACTCCAGGTGAGGCCTCACTGGTGCTGAGGAGAGGAACAGGATCACCTCCCTCAACCTCCTGGCAATGCTTCTCCTAATGCAGGAGGATAGGATATAATTAAAGGAGACTTCTCCTTCCTGAATATGAAATCCAGAATTCATACTTTCTGATTTTGTCTTTAATATAGCTTCAGACAAAAATTTCATGAGTTTTGGGAAAATATTGACTTGAAAACATCGGCAGGTGTTTTTAAGTGTCATGAGCAGCACAGCAGTTCCAGACTTGCTCCCCAGAAAGACACTTTTTATCATATTCCATTGGAAATAAATTCTATCTCTCTGTTACAAAACCATTTACCACTTAAAATATAATTTACTTCAAAAACAAGCCCCTTAAATATGTAAAATGAAAAATATTTTTCTTTCCCTTTTAGAGAAAGACGGAATTTACGAAGTCAAGACACCTTAAGCCAAGGATGACTGAAATATCTTAAGCTTTTGTTTTCTAGTTAGGTACACAAGTATTGTCAGCTAAGTGTGGACACAAGAAGAGCTGCTAATCAAAATGTGCGTTTTTTTCTCACTTCTAGTTTTCAAGAGTATTAAAAAACAGAGCTTGGCCTACCTTCAAACAAGCTAAGTCAAAGGTCTCACCACTTCACAGCAGTGATTTCTGTCCAACCAATTGCCATATCAACGTGATGGAAGTGTCTTACCCTAAGACTTCAACTTCCCTTGGTAGTGCCTTTGGTGTACAGCTAGACAGCAGAAAACATTCTTCCCATGAAAAGGAAAATAAAAACACTGATCAAGGTAAGTCAATTGAGCTTGAAAGAGGTAGTTCCAGTGCTTCTGATATAGAATCTTAAAAGGTAATTGGTTTAGGTTTATGGCCCAAATATTGAAATTAAGGACAAGCCTTTCTTAAATCACCCTGCTTTTGCTTCTTATGTTTATTTTAAAGCATAATAAGGGGTAGTCATAATTTCACAATAACTTTTTCCTAAATAGCTTGACTTTGAAATGCAAATAAAACGTAAAATTAAATAAAAATATGAATTTTTAAACAGAAAAATATTTCAGTGTCTGTTAGGTATTTTGTTACTAACTTCAAAATATATGTTGAAAAAAAGATAATGATGTAATCTCTTTGGATTATTCCCAGGTAAACTGAATCCCATGATTTATGTCCAACATACCATTACTACTATGGCTGCCCCTTCAGGACAGTCTCTTGGCCAGCAAGAGGGCCATGGTCTGAGGTACCTCTTGAAAGAAGAAGATTTAGAAACACAAGATGTCTATCAGAAGTTGTTGTTCAAATTACAAGCTGCACTGAAAGAGGTGGAAACATGTGTCTGCCAAATAGATGAGTAAGTAAATGTTACCATCTGGACTTGTCTTTAATTTTTCCATTGAAGATAACGATAAATCTGGGCAATGCTTATGTGTAGCATACGAATCAATGCTGACTTCAGATAGAAATGGAAAAAGGTAAAGAATTTAAGTGCAGGTAATGTTGTATTTTGATCTTTTTCCCAGAATGCCTGACATTTTCCCCCACAGTTTGTAGTTTTTTTCCAGTTTGTAACTTTTCTTTAGAGTGTGGCAAAGTTAATTAATTTGAAGTGAGGAAAATATGAGGCACACAATGTCACCTACAATTTCACTAAGAATGGAAACAAAGGGCAGAGGTATAAAAACAGCTTTTGTTGAACTCTTCAGGTATTGCTGAATAGTCCCACAGATGAATTTTTTGGTAAGGCATTATTCACCTATAGGGAGAGCATTAACTTGTTATACATTTTACAAAACCGAATAGACCTTAAGGAAGAGCTGTGGATTTAGGGAGATCCACCCTTGAGTGAATAGGACATTTGGCTTGAATGTGGAAGACTCAGAGTCTCATCACAGTCCTAATCCAGGACAAGGATTTATAACTTGCTTTTTCAATTGCGAAGTGAGTGGGTTGACTACTGGGCTCTTTGCTGTCTTGGGATGAGGATGAAGAAGGGTAAGAAGTATTTCAGTTTTGAAAGATCCCATATGTAATCCAAATTTCAGAAGTTATTTTGAAAATAAAAATAGTAAAATTTTTTGAGTTTAAAATACAATTTGTCATGATCTCCAGTTTAGAGAAGTGGTATATCATTGTTTCTCCTGATACCTTGAAGACTGTAGAGTGATTTGTCCTTTCATGGGTACATAAGAATGGAATTTCTCTTTTTTACTGCTCTCATAGTAATTATAGTAGTTACATAGTAACAAGTAATCGTAATGTATCACATACTACAATGGGAATGAAAGCAAGAGTTGACTAAGTATTTTTAAGAAAATGTTGTTTTCTGTGTCTTTACATAGTTCTGCTAATTATCATGCCAAAGATGAAGTCAATTAATTAAATTCATGACAATTTCTGTGCTTGGGTGCACTTAGAAATGACTGTCTGTAAAGCCTGTGTTGTCACTCTTCCTCATGGAAGTCAGAAAATTATATATGGAATTTTAGTCAATATTTCAGGAAGTTCCATTTGCCAGTATGCCACTCCTTTCCTTTCCACTCCCTTGAGCCTGTGATACAAAAGCACAGGAAATTCTGAGCCTTTCTTTTGTATAAATGTATATAAAAATACACACACATATAGATAAATTGTGTGTACAGGAATATATATATATGTATTTATACATATATTCATTTTAAGAGTCATGCAGTTGTCACAGTAAACACAAGGGTTCACTTTTTTCATTCCTAAATTTTCTGTACACTGACCTTGTAGCAGGTACTGTATAAGGTACACAGATTGATTTAGCAAATTTTACCTTTGGCTGTTTGTAAGACTGAGACTTTTCATGCTTTATTCCTCATGGACACTGAGAGGACTGCCAGTGAGTAATTACTGTAGAGGAAAGCAGTTCTATAGAGGAAACAGGATAGACAAGAGACCTACTTTAAAGTGCTGAACAGGGAAGAGTGAGCAGTTCAGAAGTACGTGGTATATTAGAACTTAGTTACAGATACTAATTAACTCCTGAGATTTAGGACTTAAGAAACAAAAGATAGAGTGACACAATAGATAATCCAACAGCTGTGTTTTAATTTGAAATTTTTGTACTCCCTTAAGCTGGGAGGAAATGCTTGAATGTACTACTTCTGAATTTTTGATAAAGACATTAGAACTTCTGTTTTCTGTTGTGGCATAGTAACAATAGAATTGATGGGGTTTTTTACTGAATTGCTAATTATCATAAGCAATCCTCATTATTTTAATATTCTCAGGACAGATAATATGAACATAGTATCACAATTTTTGATTTATGTTTATATTGTATGACAGAAAAATTGGATTACTGAATGACTCTTTGGTACCCTTTATAACTACTGCTGAAAAACTTGCTCATTCATGTTACTAGAGGTCTCTGGTCTCTGTTGAGGACAGTATTGGTCTCTCAGCTCACAACATCTTGGGGCAGTGTTATCTGCTCAACCTCTGCTGTCTGTTAGTGAATTGTAAAATAAGTGTTTCACCTGAAGAGCAGGTCTGTGAGAGCCTGTGGATTATGGCAAGGGAACATTTAAGAGAAGATTTTGTACTCCTAGCATTGACTGCATAAGAGCTTATGTGATGGTTTGCTGATAAGGTTTGGTTGGATAAGTGATATAGTACTGATGGAGAGAGAGAGAAATACTCAAGGAGTGTGTATCCCCTTTCCACACCCTCTCAAGGCTCCACTGCCTTCACATTCAAGTAATTTAATAGTATCCCAGTAGTTCTTTGGTGGTGCTGCAGATACCCCATGTTGCTGGAAAGTGTTACACAGAAATAAGTCCTTTTTCAAGTTGTTTTCTATATGGTGATTCTGCTGTGTTCTTGGTTCTCATGCACTCAGTGTTCTCCCATGATCCCTGCTGTTTTTTGGAAAGATGTCTGTTGGGAGCATACAAGAGGCTTGAGCTTTTTTCAAGCCTCTGTGGAGGGTGGAAAAGGCAGAGCAGCTCAGAGGCTGCAGAAGAAGTTTTGTTACTGCCTGTGGCTACCATTTTTAATTCTTTGACTAACCATAGCAGGTTTTGTTTGTTAGGGTTGTGTTGATTTGGGTTGCACATAGGAGTAATTCCACAGGTGAGGATTTTTTTTTTAAGATTTAAATTTCTCTGTTTCATGGAAATATTCTTCATAGAGTCTCTCTCACATAAACTCATGTGCTTCTCTTTTGAAAGCTAGACATCTAAGGTAATTTTCTGTTTGGGGTAGGTCCATCTCCAAAGAAAATATGTTGTGCATGTTTTGTGTTTAAGAAGAGAAAACCAAAGTATATTTAAGCATGATTATTGGGGAGGGGATGCATCCAGGTTTTGAGTTGTGTATTTTAAACTCCCCAGACTGAGTTTTTAAGAGCATGTCAGAAACCTCAGTAACTGCCAGCTCCAGAACTTGGTAACCCAAAGTTCCATCTTTCCAAAGTTCTTCATGGTAGTTCAGCAAAAAAATTTTCCTTAGAAAAAGAGCCTGCCTGCTGAGAGAAGTGGAAAAGCTCCCTTAGGAAAAGATCCAGCTACCTTAATCAGTCTTTTACTGAGCTCTTGGCAGCAGTGACTAAACAATCACATAAAAGAAGAGGATATAATAGTCTGTCTGTGTCTTGACAAATAATTACTCAGGAGAAGATATTCTCAGGAGCCGAAATTGCAGTTCATTATGCTTGTTTCTTACTCTTGATTATTTTCTTGCAACAACAAAATCCCCAAGAAGTTACTAGGATGAACCTCCTATTTTTATATTTAAGTGGATGATAGTGGGAACGCAAGAAAAAGCAAACGTATAGATTAATCATTTTCCTTATCTCATCTTTCAGCAGGCAGAACTATGTGGTCTTTTTGGAATGGACCTTTCGGTTTAAGAGTACTGTTAGAACGATCTGCCACGAATTTTTGTAATCCTTTTTTTGAACCCCTTGCATATTTTTAATTCAGAAAATAAGTTTTACAGGTATAAAGAACTTATTTCCTAAGGTTTCCACTTCCATAACACATTTATTTTAGGACAAGTTCAAAAACACATATGCTCTAGCACAAGATCGAACCCTGAACAGTGATGTTAAATACAGGCCCCACCTCTCTTCCCGTACTCATGGAATCATGCTTACCAGTGACTTAAGTTACTGCAAACAACTGAGTTTTGATTTCCTACTGATATGAAGTGTTAAGGCATCATGTAGCCCAAAAGATATCAGTCTAGTGGATGGGTGGGCTTAAATTCCAGTGAAATTATACCTTTAGTATGATTTTTCTGTATTCTAGTTGTAGTTCAGATCAGTATCTTTAACTATACTTGGGATAAAATCTGTCTAGTCCCTTTAGTAGCAAGAATTTTGTGTAACAAAAAGATCTAACATATGTTTGAATCCTACCATGTACTTGGTAGAAACTTTGCTAGTTGACCATTCTGACAGCTCCTTCAATAAAACCATGCTGCTGTGTCTAAGTAGTTTAGGGGGAAAAAAAAGCTTAGTTCAGTCTCCTTTGATTTCAGGTAATTAGCAGGTCGTTTTTGCAAGAAAAATGCTGCTTTTGAAATCCAGACATTAATTTGAAAATGTGATTCTAATGGAGTGTTTGAGCAATAGGAATTAAAGGACAATTGCCCATTATTGCTGTTCTGATCTTGAAAGTAAATTAGAAAGTCTCAGTATGAATTAATCACCCAAGAATAGGAATTTTTTGCTGCCAGTATTTGTGCATGTTCTAAAAGTAGCAATCTGCACTGTTCTCTCTTCTTGACTGGATGTCACTTTTGTGCTTGTCACAGACACTTGTATATTAATCACCAGTTTTAATAGTGATAATGCCTTAGACACTTTGAATGTCAGGAAGTACACAGAGATGTTAATAAAGATCTTTAAAATGCCCTAGTAGAGTAGTTAGTGATGCACACTGGCATGTCTTGTACAGCAGTAATTGGGAAAATATATGCTTTTCACAGACATACAGTTTCTTTGGTTTGTTTTCTTGATCTGTGCTGAGAAGTACGGGATTCATGTTTAAAAATAGTTGTGTTAATATGCAATTTGACCCCAAGTGTCCAAGAATGTGCTGTATTTCTTCTCCAGCTGGAATCATTGCTTTCATACATGATTGAGTACTTGGTAAGGTTAATGGGTTTCACTGTTAGACTTTTTAACAACAGAATGTGTCACTTCCATCCCTTGTTTCAAATAGATATTGACTGAATTAAGATATTCCCTTCACATATTATAAAATAATAGTTGGAGGATGGTGATAAGAAATGTTATCCTGTTGTTAGCTCATGTTTGAAAAACATGAATTTGCCTTTTTTTCGTGTTTCACAGCCTTCTTTCTTCAATAACATATTCTCCAAAATCAGAACGTAAAACGCCTGAGCCCTTAATACCAGCAGACAGTGATAATGAAAAGGGTGAAAGGAATGGGAAGAAAGTCTGTTTCAGTGTAACAGGTGATGAACAAGAAGATTCTGGTCATGATACTATCAGTAACAGGGATTCTTACAGGTAACTTTATTAATAATATTTTTGTTTTTCAACTGAATCAAATATGAAGTTTGTAGACTATCAAGTGGTTATGAGGACTATTAGTATATGATGATTCTGACATTACTAATGGAGGAATGACTGGTCTCAAGATGCGTAAAATAAAGTCTTATGAGCACAGATTAGTTATTAGATCTTGGTTGCCCAAACCTGGATAGGATATCACAACCAGAGATGTAAAATTTTACTTTAGATTACTTGTCTCACAAAAACCAGAAATAAATTCTCTTATTATGTCTCCAATAACAAACCAAATATCTACCATGGAAAGCAAGATGATAGAGCCACCATTCTTCCTGATCTAAAGAAAAATATTCTGTTTATCAACATACATTCCTCACCTGCGTTCACTCTAAATACTGTAGCATCAACTCACTTCTAGAGTTTGTTTGTTGCCTCATGTTTACTGTGAATGAGAATATGAAGAATTTTGAAAAGGAAGGAGTAATTATAGCAGGTATAGTTCTTATATAGGTTATACTCTCTTACTTAGAGAGAATTGGTTAACTACATGATATAAAAACTAAATTTAAATTTTAGCTGCAAGTCAAATGAGGGTTCATTATTTTTGCAGTATCATAGTTCATTATTATGCTCAAGAATTAGAATCTCAGTAGCTTCACCATTTATCTACAGAACCCTGTGTTGCTGAGATCTCTTTCCTAAGCTATATTTGATTACTGCAGCGTCATAGATATGAACTCTTCATCAGAGTAGAAAGAGAACCATACAGATATAAATGCAGAGAGAATTTGCACAAATTAAGTTCATCTTGTTCTTACCATGGTGGACACACAAGCAAAGTTCTTGTTCCAGCAGAAGCGCATTTAGGGTTTCCTGCATGTTCATGATGTTCACGCTGTTCAGGAGCTGCTCCTGTGACGTGTGCTTGCTCCTGATGGAAGGTTTCCCAGTTGGCACAGGATTTGTATATGGAGAAAGAAGGTGTGACCCAGGACATGAGCGTCTCTTTGTTCAAAACATTTTCTTTATTCTTATTCCAGTCATTTATAGTCCATTCTGGCTGTGTAGGAATAATAAAACCTATGGTTCCATATGCAGAACAGTCATAAAATTTTTGCCTTACGGACAAGTGTTGGAGTGAGATTAGAATGTTTTGTTTCTTTGCTTAAATAATTATATTAGTCAATATTTAGAATCTCCAGCTCTCATAATACCGCAGTGGTTATTACTGCAACTGTTTGGCTAATTTCAGCCATTATAATGCTCTCATTTTGTGTAGGTTCTCCTTCTAAACTTTACAATACAACACAATAATCATGCAGAATGATACAGCAAATACATCTAGTCTGTTTCCCATTTTCCTGTGTTTTATTTTCTCATGCTTTGCACAACCCAGTTTTAATTAACCTTCATCTACCCTTTGGAGATTTCAATAAGTGAATAGATTTAGTTAGAAAACATTTCTTAATATCCAGCCAGAAATTTTTAATACTCCTTGGGACTGTTCACCCGCTATTAGGAACATGTTGTTACTGATGTCTTTTCATCTACTTAATGGTTATGATAGTAATTATATCATATTGCTTCATTTAAAAGTTTAACTCATTCACTTACCTCGTTGACTACAGGTCCAAAACATGTACCTTAGCCAGGAAAGTCACTCTGCCTAAATTAGTGAAGGGTCACTTTTGTATGTACACAAATGAAGATAACAAATTGGGAGCAGATGTATAGCCGCAGTGTTATTTTAAGAATGGATATGTTAATCTTGGTGAATGGGTACACCCAAATCATAAAACAAGACCCATATCGTTATGTATAAACATCCCTTAGGTACACTTTTACATTATCTTACATTCGCTTGGGTTTTTAAGACTCCCTCTGCTGGATAATTACTTAAGCATTTCCTGCATTGAAACTAAATGGTTTTCATATGGCTAAATAACTCTGAAGACTTTGAATTCAAATATGTCTTCATAGGATTTCTAGTACAAAAATCCATGTTTTACTCTGGTTTTGCTGCAGGAGTAGGTATGTATATCTCTGTGTATTTTCTGTATAGAACAAATTGTATTTGAGAGAAAAAAGCAGAAAAAAATACAAATTTAAATCCCAAAATCTCCTTATTAGACCAATGTGGGTGAAATTTTGTATACATAGAAGTTTTGACTGAAGCCACAGATGTGAATGTCTATACGTCTCTAAAAAAATGAACAGCTGTAAGAGATGGGATCATGAATTGTTTTGGCTGACAAGGAAAATGGTTTGTAATTTGAGTTTTGGTGCCACTCAAATGAATCAAATCTCTTGTAAACCCGTTGTGAGACTCTGTTATGCAAGTTGTAAAGACTCAATGTTTATATTAGCTATGGACCAGGAGAAAATAGGAAGTAACTAAAACATTTGAGGCCACAGATTCAAAACTGCCACTCGTGTAAGAAAAGCTGGTTATTTTGCATTGAAAGTCTGCATTACTATTCTGCAAGTACTTTTTCACAGGTAAGGTGAAGGGAGATAATTGAAGCATCTATTTTGGGAATCCAGTCTTCTGAGTCCTACCAAGATTGCAAATTAAATGAAAGCCTAAGCACAGGGATCTTTATTGTGTATAAAGAATTACACAGACCATCTCATCATTAAATTTAGGATGGGAGAAGGGAAAGAATTTCCGTAACTTTTTTACAGAGCCTGTGTTAAAGGACATAGTTTTATTTCTTCTTTTGTTTTGTGTTTATTTTCAAGCGACTGCAACAGCAATAGGAACTCCATTGCCTCTTTCACCAGCATTTGTAGCAGTCAGTGCAGTTCTTATTTTCACAGTGATGAAATGGATTCAGGTATGTTTAGAAAAGTCATCTATGAATCTGTCATCTGTTCCTTTTATTCAATTTTATTATTTTCATTTCCCTGACAGTTTTATTGTTTTTATTTTAAAAATTGCATCCTCCTTAGTAATAGAAGTGCAGAATTTTGCTTCTGCCTAGCTAGTGCTGCACTTAAGAATCCTTCTGTAAAAGAGAGCCAACATTCCATTATCTCCATGAATAGACTGTATTAGAGCTCCTGGAGTCACTGCTTTCCATGTCTTTCATATCTTGACAGTGCATTGTGTTGCACAGGGTAAGGAGCATTTTAGGTGAGTGTGAAATGCTCTCCTAGCCTGTGTCAGCACCTAGACAGCAGGATATGGCTGTGTATGTTTGTAGGAAGGAATGTGAGACCACATAGAAGCACATTCTTGTTTATGCCATGACAAATTGGATTTAAGTAAATGCAGCTGCTAATAGAAATGGGATGGAATTTAACTGCATGGAGAAGGAGGTCATATACTCAGGGACTAGTAATAAAAAATATTTGCTCTAAGCTGGGAGTTTATCATTTGGGAATGATTTAGGAAAAGAAAAAAACTGAGCACATTTGTTGAATATGACCCACCAGTGAGGCGGGGCCATAGAGAAGGCAAACTTTTATTGCTCATTGTACCAGGAGAGATATTTTCTGTTGGAACAGGAAAGTATTAAGACATTAAGCAAGGTGTCTGAGATACCTTGTGAATAATGCAGAGTAATGTGAATAAGACAGAATTTCATTTCCAGAAATGATACATACTTGCAGAGCTAAGCAAAAACAGAGTAAATGATGAAGGACATAGTGAATTGTTAATAAAAGAGGAGACCCAGGGCCTGTATCTTCAACTTAAGATAAAAATGAGCCGATATACTCTTGTGCAGCATCGAGGTGAAGTACCAGCTGAGGTGCCTAAAGAATATGTCTTTGCTAGCCAAGCACAGATACAGTGTTTTAGATGACAAATACTGCTACTCAGTGAAACTCACACTCTCTGGTGACTTAATTTTCACCTGGTTCCAAAGTTAGCCTGGCTAACTCCAGTTCAGGGAGCACTGTGCTGTGCTGCAATTAAAATCCTGTGAAGAGGTGTAATGGTTGTAAGGACATCTAAAGGAGCTAAAAATAATCGAGGAAAGAGAAGTACTGTTAAAGTGTTTCACTGACATAAGAAAAATGAGTCTAGCTTAACCTTGAATAAATTTGGATTATAAATTATCAAGTGGCTACTTCTTGTCTGTCGCTTCAGCATCAAGGAGGAAAACCAGCTTTATGCTCAATTTTTCAACATTTTTGAAAGAGTTTGAGGTGTATCACCTGTTGTCTGAGAGAGCAAGTGACACGGCAGTGACCTAGGAGAATCCTTCTCCTTTGCACTTTCCTAGGAAATGATGTGTGCTACTAAAAGCTTCATATCAAATACAAGATTTGGATGCTGTATTTTTGCTGAATTACTGAAATCTCAGAACCATTTAGTTAGTAAGAACATTGACTGTGATTTACCTGTAGAGTCCTTATAAAATCTTTACGGTGAATGCATTTGGGTGACTTTGTGGTCTGCTACACTGGGTTTACACTGCTTAGCCATTTAGTCTGGGGTTTAGTATTTTCTCCAGAAAAGAAGAATCGTGTGTTCTGGTCACAGAATGGTTGAGGTTTGAAGGGACCTTTTGGGATGAAATGGTCTAGTCCCCTCCTCAAGCAGGCTCATCTAGAGCAGGTCTTCCAGAACCATGACCAGTTGGGTTTTGAATATGGTCCTTTCTTTAAGAGCTATTTCTGTATTATCAAGTGACTAATAAATGCAAAATATATAGGTAGAACAGTTACTATAGTCCTGCAAAGCAGATCAGTCTGTGTGCAAAGCAGATTATCTGAGCTGCAAAGGTTTTGGAAAACATGCTGAAGCTTCTAAACAGTTTGTCATTTTAAAATATTTTTCAGGTGATGAGCTTCCCTTAAGTGTTCGAATCTCCCATGATAAACAGGACAAGCTCCATAGCTGCTTGGAGCATCTTTTTGGTCAAGTATGAGATTATTTTTCTTGGCTTTGATACTGATGTCTGTATTTGAGCTAAGATGTCTTTAGAAAATACTACTTTTTCGTTTTAATTTTGCTTCCCACTGTTTACTGGGATGGTATGTATTTACTCATTTTTCCCTCAGTTTTCTGTAAATAGTCCAAAACTGCAAATTAAAGAGGTCCTTAAATTTAGTCCGACGTTCTCTAGTTTGTTACTTTAACTAGAGCCATTAGGTAAGAAAGAATCCAAAGTTGCTTGTCGGTAGTCCACATTTCTTACAGAAAGAATTTCTAATTGTTGCTGTAAAAAACCATCTTTCTCACAGAACCTTGATCCCAACAGGTCGATTCAATCGTCAATCTTTTGAAAGGACCAGCTGTGATGAGGGCTTTTGAGCAGACGAAATACTTTACGCCAGGACGAGGCCTCCAAGGTAACATTTAATTCCAGCTATGAAAATCAAAAGGCAGCTTGAAGGGTACAGGGAAATGGCTGTCCACTCCTCGAGCTGATTTTGCTTTATCTTGGTATATTCTGCAATAACTTATTGTTGAAGTTCATGTTAAATAGATCTTAATTCTTAGTTGAAAACTGTCTTCTTACATTTTATTGCATAATGTAAGAAAAAATTTCAAAGTAACTAAATTGTAGACTCTGAACTGACTGTCATATTGCTGAGGCTTTTGAAGCAAGGGGGAATTTTTTTATATTTCAGGTGTTTTTAATACATTTTTGTCACACCTACTGAAGCCATTCCTGATCTGTTTTATTACTAATGCAAGATTTTTATTATTTTTGTAGTTATATTATGTTTGAAGTTGATTTATAAATATTTGTGATTTACAGTCACAGCAATATTTATGCCAAATATATACTTAGATAAGTATTACTGTTTGCTTAAAAAGAAATATCCTGTAGATAAACTCAAACAGACTACTACCACTTGTTTGGTTGCTTAAGTCTAAGGGTATAAATAGGCATTTGGTGGTAGTCATAAGTGATGAAAAATAGAAAGGATATCTTTCAGTAGACTGAGTTTAAAAAAAAAAAGAAAAAATTTAAATGGGAAACTGAATGTTTGATTAATAAAAATAGTAAGGTGTGTATTGATCCTACACGTCTTTTGGCAAAGAATACTGATTTTAGGTGTCCAGAGGGTGGTTTTTACCCCAATTAAGAGGTTTTACAAAGCCTGAATTACTACCTGCTAAATGAATTTGCATGAAAGAGCACATAACTTCCTCTTTTCTTTTTTAAATCTTTTTTCCATTCTTTTTCTTGTGTGTTTTTTTTTAGGTTTTGTTTTTGGTTTTTTTGGGTATTGGGTTTTTTTGTTTTTGGGGTTTTTTTTCTGTGTTTGGGGGTTTTGGGGGGGTTTTTGTTTTGTTTTCAGTAACTAATTTTGGTTTAAATTTAATTTTCAGACTGAAACAATTTTGCCTGTAAAAGTTCCAGGGTCCAGCTTACCATGCACCTTCTGTGTTATGTACTTGGTTCAGAAAGAATCATGTTTGGGGATGCTGCCAAGTCTCCTTAGGCTTAAGTAGGGAGCTTAGGTGACTGTTAGACCTGTCACCGTAGCTTTAACTGAGTTAAATAAGTTGCCAACTCCTTGAGCAGTGAAAACATTTAGGAAAAAAACAATGTCTTACTGTGGCTTTCTCAGGAGGCTTAAGCAGAAAAGTACTATTTTTGTCCTTGCTTAGAGTTTCAGCAAGAAATGGAACCAAAGCTCAACTGTCCAAAGAGGCTACGACTCCACATAAAGCAAGACCCTTGGAACCTCCCCAGCAGTGTCCGGGGCCTTGCCCAGAACATCAGAAAATTCGTTGAAGGTTAGTAAGAACAACGTGATCATAAATAAGCACTTCATTAATGATACAGAGCTAAGGGAAGGGAAGGGGAGAGATACAACTGCTTCCTGCTGCTTCTAGGCAAGATCTGTGGAGCACAGTGTAGTCTATAGGACTTTTTTGAACTCTTAATAACAAGGTTAGTGGAGTTTATCTCAGCTGTCTTGTGCTTACCCTATTGGCTTTAGATGCTGAAGAGAAAATATTCTTCTGAAGAGAAAATAGTCTTCTGACAAGTGAAAACAAAGGAACCATATGTTGTATGTGGTAGGTTATTTCAGATGCTACTGCAGTCCAGTGGGCTTGACTGATTTGTCACAGAACTTCACGGGAATGATACATCAAAATGAGGATTTTCTTGAAATTAAACTGATTTTTTTCACTGTCAACTGGAAAGATGAAGACTCTGCAGCTTTTGTCCTGCAGCTTGGTCTTCTCTGTGCTTTTCTGGAATCATTATCCCTCCTTCTGCTATAAAGCTGTGTTTTTCACTTAATCCATCCCAACTGATGCTATCACTCCTCCCCCTCTGCCTCTCTTCCACCACTGTATAGAAGTTACCCAGTATTCTGCTCCTCTTCAGAACCAAGTGACAGTGTGAGCTGCAATTTTATGCTTTCTCCCCTGTTTTCGTAAGACAGTAACTGGGCTTTCCCCTCCAGAATATCTTGTCTGTAGTTTCTGCTTTATTTCCTGTGCTGATTGATAAAGAAACAGAAATAATGAGTAAGATTATTTTTATAAAAATGCTTCTCCTAGGAGTCTATGTGGGAACAAAAACTTATGTCTGGTCTAGTTTTAAAATATGTTTGTGCGTATGGGTTTAGCTTTTTCTGTTTGTGGGTTAATATCCACTGTGTCCCTTGAAGAAACTGTTAAATATCAGACCAATGGGAAAGAACTTTGTGATAAGTTTTATTACGATAAACTTTCAAAAACCAACCAGCCAAACCAAACAAACTCTTCCCTCTCTGACTTGATTTGAGATACATCATATTTTCAGACCCTGGGTTAGAAAATTATAAAAGCAACCACACAAATATGTTCTTTTTGGAGTCAATCACAGTGGGTTGTCTCTCCAGTACTATGAATACTCCTTTTAGTTTAATGGTGGCTGTCACTGAGTGAGAAATTAATAAATAGTTTTGAATCCTTTTTTTCCTACAGGTCCTTCTTCAGCCTAAACCAAATTATTTTCAAGTATTAATCAGGGTTTCTTTCAAAGTCGAGGAGGAATGGAAATGTGTCTTGAACAGTCCTTCCTTACCCCTTTTAGGAAGCTAAGCTTACCAGACCATTTTCACTTAACTTGTTTGCCCATTAATAGAATTAGTAGACCTAACCCATTTTAATATTGGTCATATACCCTCAATACTGAGCTGAGATTATTCAAAATTTTGTGGGAGATGTCATTAAGGTCCAAATGACTTGCTGCCTCTCTGTAATATAAAAATTATTTTTTACTATGCTCAGGTCAGTATTGAGACAACCAGCAGCTGGACTTAACTGAAATCAGATGAACAAGAAGCAGGGTTAATAATGTTTTTAACAGCTAAATTTTCCCTTTGTATCTTCAGTTCTTGGTTTTTTCCTTCCTGTCTTGCTGTCATTCATTGTGTTCACAGCTGGTCTGGATACCTAGGAGAACCACCAGTACTGCCCTGAGCTATTTATGGTTGAAAACCTAACACGTGGTACAGAGAGTCATCTCCTCATCTCCCCACTTATTCGTCTGATTTAGAAAAAAAACCCAGAAGACGTCACCTAATATAACTGTTTAGCTGGGCTTATGAGAACAAGTTGAACAATGTCTTGGGATTTTAGAAGAATCTTCCTGTTTGTTTTTAAGTAAAAGGCAATAATTCAGTAATTGAGGAAAGCAGATACATTTTTCTCTTCCAAGAGGAAGTAGTCAAAGGAGACCACAGATACAACTTGACTCAGTGTGGGGAAAAAAATATAATTAAAACCTCTAGTTGTTATAAACATACTTAGTCATTATTGCTCAATGTTAAAGTAAGAATGAATAAAATACATTCATCTCCTTATTTTTCTTTTTATAAAATTATCACAGGATATTGTAATTTTTTATTCATTGTTCTGTTGCATTGCAGAATCTATTAGATTAGATTAGATTGATTCGTGCATTAAAGCAGGAGACAGGGGATCCTCAAAGATGAGATGTTTTAAGTCTAAATACTAAGATTCCTTTTATTTACTTCATTTAATATATACGAAGAAATGGGAAAACTCAGAATGCCTTGAGGATGATTGCTCTGGTCTGTCAGTTTTCTGTTTATTAGTGTTGGAATTGGAAGAACTAGTAAAAAAATCCATGAAGGTTTGCACAGATTAAAAAAAGAAAGATACCAGAAAAAACACAACCAAACCTTCTTTGGCAGTAAAATTAAAATATAGCTAGGAATTGCTTTGTCTCATTTCATTTGCCTATATCATTAGAGAAAGAAAAAATTTCAATGGTTACAGTAAAAGGCAACCCTAGAAGGCTAATCTAGTTGCTAGAATTGAAGAGTTCTCTGGAGTAGTATGCAGGTTCTAGGAGGATTTATCTGGAGCTAAGTAACTAAAGAAAAGAATGCAATTGTTTCTTGGATTGACTGGGCCTAATAAATTGTTAAATCAATAAAGCTAAAGATAAGTTGTTGGCACAGGCAGATCTTTGAAGGTGAAGTACTTGATTTTGGTGGAGAGGGCAGTAGTCAGGGCAGGAATTGAACAGCCACCAAATAGAGGAAAAATAATGTAGGTACATGATTGTGAATCTGTGTGAGACGTAACACGAGAATCAGAAAGCACAGGAGGAAAAGACTGGAGCAGGAACCAGAAAAATGAATAAGATGGGTGGAAAGAAAAGGACTCAACTACAGAAGGGTGTAAACAAAATAAAGAGAAGGAGACATTTCTGTAGTTGCTTTTTCCCGAAGAAAAAATAGGTAAGATTTTTCATCAAAAGAAGAGATGTTGTGGAGCAAGCCAGATTTCTAGCCAGCTAGTCATGTAACTACATGAGGAAGTGCAGTTGTTTTTCTAGCACTGCAATTTTAAGTTTAAACAGGACATACAATGCAATTGAGAAAGTTTGCATCTATTTTAATTTAAATTAGGAAGGAGGTGTGAAGGAGCCTTTCAGTTATTGAAGGTATAAAAAGATGTTTGTCAATTTAAATCATAAACCATGCAGTACAAAATCTCAGTCTTTTTGAAATATTTTCAGATGTGAAAAACAAAGTTAAACTAAAATCTAGCCTTTCCTGGCAAAGATCAGAACAGCAGAATAAGGTGGTGTTTTTAATAAAGTACAAAAGAACATTTTAAAAAAGAAACGGAAGGCATCTTGCATTACAAATCAGAATCTAAGAGAAATTGCTAGGGAATTATTCTTTTCCATACAACATGTAGCAAGAAGGAGTGAGAACTTCCATAGCGTTTGGTATTTGTTGAAAACCAAATGATTGACATCCAAAGTTCAAATCTAACCCCAGGTAAGCAGACAAATAATCTAAAACCACTCTTTTGCCTGTGGGTATATTTTGAAGCAGAAAAGACTTAACGCAGTGATAAAAGAAAGTTGCAGTGTCCTGTGATTCCCCCATAAGAAGAAAATCATTATTTATAGATACCTCAAATTCTTTTGAATTCAGAGATCCAACAAATCTTATTTAAAACAAGCTGCAAGTAATAGCCTCAATGTATCTAAGTTATTCAGATAAAAGCTGTATTTCCCTACACTGTATTTTCAGTTAGCAAGTTGTGTTTGGACTCCAAGATGGCAAGTTATTAATCTCTGTGAGTTGTTGTGGGGTTTTTTTCCAAAAGAAAGAAGGCTAAGGCAAAGACCTAGCACCAGGAATTTTCAGGAATAACTAGTAATTTTAAATGTCTGGGTGTTTGTATTTGAGACAATGTGGCAGTAGCAGTGTAGGGGGAAACACATCAAATTATCATATTGTCCGTATAGCCAATTTCAGCTCTGTTTGGGCGCTGAGCAGGACTTTGAATAGGACTGCAGAGAAGCTTGGGTGTGTGAAAGAAGCTTTGGAAAGATGTGAAAGCATGTGGAGTAGTGTTGTGTTCCTCCAAGCAGTTCCTGCAGGACAACTGACATGCTAAATGTTTGGCACTCTCTAAGGTTATGGCAGATTTTTAACCTACCTGTTTCTTGCAGTGCTGGTTAATACGTTTAAATGTGTGCTCTGGTACATAAAGTGCACTTCCTTCAGCCTGCCTGCAGCCTTTGGAAAGCAGCCCCCTCCAAGAAAAACATAAAAGGTGGCAGCGGGAAGCGTAAAGAGATACAAACCCACATACTTGCCAGTGTAAATTGAGATTTTTTTTAAATTTGTACTTTTTTACTTCACTGAATGTTAAGTGAAAAGACATTTTTGAAGCAAAATAAAACACTGAAGTCTGGGAGTAAAGTGAAAATGCTGTTGTGTTTCGCCTAAATGCTTTGGTATACATTAAAATGAGGATAATTTGAGATTTTTGGGTATGAACAGAAGAGTACAAGAAAGGGAGAAGAAAGAATTGGGATAGAGTGGGAATCAATAAAAGCTGGTCTTGCTTTTCAAAGTTTTGAGACTGGAATTCTTCATGTACGGACTTGCTCTGACCAACTGGTACACATCTACTCTGAGATAGAAGCTGCCTTTTCATGGGTCTTTTTCAGTGATGGTGCTTTTGATTATTATCAATTTTGATCAGGTCGTATGTACAATTAAGGAAGTTGAGACTCATTACTGTTTTTTAAGTATGAATCAGGATTGCCTACAAACAAGTTGGAGTTAAGCTGGTATAAAATGAGAAACTGCAAATGTGTTATTATGCTGATGAAAACACTTTTAACCATGACCTCAAAATATTTTCTTCTTTTTTTTTAAGAGGTGAAGGCACGAATACTCTTGGCACTTCTAGAATATACAGGTAATTTTTCTTGCTTTGGGAAGCAGGGAAGTGAATGTGGATGGTTTGAGAAAACTTTTACTTTTGAACAGAAATACTGTGTTTACATTAAGGGGAAAAATCTCAGATATGATAAAACCTGATAATCAGCAACTTCATCCCACTGTTTATAGTAAGGATTCCTGAAGAACGCAATTCCAGATATTTTTAACAAACACTGCACATTCTTTATTTTTTTTTTTTAATGCAAGATACCTTATCTAGTCACTTACTCCAGATCTTGGCAGATAAAGTAAGTACCAAACACTCAGCTTTTGCACAGTGTCTCAGCCATCTTTCTTTGGGTGTTTTCTTATTTGCTATTTTTCTTTTCATTCCCATCTGCTTCCAGATTTATATTGCTATTTTAACCCATGCCTTTCCTTTTATCTCTTTTTAGAGAATACTTAAGTTCCTCCTTTCTGGAAGGGCTCTGATTTTTCTCTGTATTCTACTATCATGCCATGCAGCATACAGCTTAAAATACATGAAATACAGATATGTGTCTGCAAAATAAATGTCAGTGAATCAGTATCTAAAAAATAATATCTACGGCACAAGTTTCCCTACAGTTTGTACGTGTTCAAGTAGGCAGCTCATTATTTCAACAATCTTGCTGCACTACATGAATGAATTATTTCATTTTTTTTGTTATGACACAGGAGAACAATTTTATAAAGGGGAATATAATCTTTCTTTGTTCCTTTCTTTGTTGTCAGATTTCTTCAAAATATTAGAACAGTTTTTGGTAATTCCTCAGTTATCCTAAAATAAGGAGTGTGTTGAGAAAATATCCTAGACTTGATTTTTTAAAAGCAGTTTTCCCTATCTATGTTGTTTTATAAATTGGTAAATTCTCTAGTTAATTTTGTATAAAAATATTTTCATAAATGGACCCCAGAGTGCTCTTGTATTCAGTACCTGATGTTCAAGTAGTATTAAATGAGATTTAGAAATGTGTTTGAGACACAAGAGGGCTGCTTCAGAAGCAGGAAATACAGAGGAAGTCAGATGCTGTTAGGGAGAAAGAGATAAAATTCAGCAAAATGTGGAAACAATGTATGTTGGGCTTAAATCCTGAGCACTGCTGTAACACTGGAAAGTTTTTGACCATGGAGAAGCCAGTGAGATTTTTAAAGCTGGAGATGCATGTAGTATTTAAAGATGAAAGTTCTGTCTGTACTGGATTTGCACAACTTGAGACAGAGAGAGATTGATTTGAATGATAAAAAAAAAAAAAGGCACATTGAGTCACAGTGCATAAACAGCAGTGATTTGACCACTCATAGAAAATATTCCCAAGGTTCTGAGAAACTGTCAAATAGAATAGAAATGATAGCAAAAGAGTGTTCACTATTATCAATAGCTGAGGAAAAGACTGAAGAAGGTCTCAGAGGAAAATAGCCAGAATGAGGTTACCTTGAGAAACATTTGGAGTCCAAAAAAGCACGTTTTTAAATTTGGTAGTAATTTTGTGAGCACTGAATAATTTCTGATGACTTATCCAGTCATCAGTATTCTTGTCAGCTCCATAGAAAAGTTGGAAAAGGACCTAAGCCTCTTAGAGGCAGAGGAATCTAGTAGCAAAGACAAGTATTTTATACTTTGGAAAGACCTCTGTATCACCTGATCTGCTTCTCTTGCTCTGAGAAAGATCAAGTCTATCTGTACCATTGTGATTGATGTTTGCTTAACAGCTTGTAATGGTAAAATTACTTGAAGACCTTCAGAAAATAGGAGAAGAAGGAAGTGCTGAATATTTATCGTCACAGTTTTGTTCTTTATTGAGAATATGTTTCCCTTTCTAATTCTTTTGACCTTTAGCTAATCTAATACCTGTGCCCTTCAGAATGAATTTGTAGGTTAGCTAGTCCCTAATTTAAATCAGCTGCTAATGTTCCATAGCCGTCTACCTACAGACCAGTTCTGGACTTTCCTGACACCATGAATCTCCGCTGTTTCCTGGATATGTGATGCTGCTCTGTGCTTATTTTATAGATTCATATTCATATAAATTTTGTTTGGATAGACTGTGTTCTGGGAACAATCCTGTGCTTTCCAGCAGTCTTCATCTGCCCTTCCTAGCTGGTAGCTGTGGAGTCGACCAGATGATGCAGTAATGTTAAGAGCTACTGACTATCCTTGCTTTCTGGTGGAAAGCAAATGTTTGTGGGCCCAGCTTGCTCTCACATTGCAGCAAAAAGATCTGACTCGCATCCATTGTCCTGTGACATCAAAAGTACATAGAATTTATGGCATGTACATTAAAATCTGTAAGAGAAATGTACATTGTTTATGAAGAAATACTTTAAATTCCAGATTTTAAATACACTCATATGTAATTTTAGAATTAGAACTTAATATTTTAATGAGAAAATAGCAAATTTGGTCGTGGAGTGCTAATAACTAGGGATAACATTAGGCTGTAAACTTGTAATCTGCTTGACATTAAAATGATGTGTTTTTTACACAAAGAAAAAAATTACAGCCTAGTTTCTTTACTGTTAACTAATCTCCTGCTTAATTTTGCTTCTCCTCTTTTGGCTTTTACACATCACAGATAGCGAGATACAACTGAGGCGAGACATGGTCTTCTGCCAGAGCCTGGTGGCCACAGTCTGCGCATTCTCAGAGCAGCTAATGGTGGCCTTAAACCATATGTTTGACAACAACAAAGAATATGAAATGGAGACCCTGGAGGCCAGCAGAAGGTGGTTGGAACAGATAGCCAGTGCGGGTCTTCTCCTTCATTTCCAGTCCCTGCTCTCTCCAAACCTGGTAAAACTCCTCATGCGTCGTGCCTGGTCGGAGCCCCTTTTTGTTCCCTGAACCAGGGACATGGTTAAACAGTTTAGATGTAAATCTGATTTTCTGTGTCCTTTTTGCTTACCTTAGTACTTAGTTAGCTGCAATTTGGAAAAGGTGCAATTTGGATAATTACAGATTTGGGAAATGCTTGGTTATGATTTGGGAAATGTTTTTCATAAAGACAGTATTCTGTTTGCTTGGAGTTAGCAGATAATGAGATGACTCTTGACTCTCCACTGCTATTGTAGCTGTTTCCTGGGATTGACTGTAGTATTAGGTGATAAGCAGAACTTCATTCTGCAATAAGCAACAATACAAGATAAGTAAAGTACTTGGTTTAGTTAATTTTATCACCCTTCCCCCTGAAAAACTATAGGTCTATAGTAGTTGAAGGAGTAAACACTCTGGTCTGTTTTGCTGCTGTCATATGGAAAATCCTTGTAGCCTTTCAGAGTAACTGGAAATCGGCTTTTTCTTCACAAGACTTGGCAAAGAGCCATGTCTTAAGAAACAATTAAAAATGGGACATGGCTTTATAGTCCCTTAATCCTCAGTTATCCAAAGTGCTTCTTTAGCTATTTAAGATGCTTCTCACACTAGACTGGTTCCTGCTAACCAAAGCAACTGTGAAACAGTCTGCATAGCCTGCTCCATGACAGTCTTCTCTACCTCTGGAGTTGCTCACTAAAAATAAAACTCCATGTAAATAACAGATGATGTTCTTAGTATCAAAGATGTTCTTTCCTCTCCTTGTCTGTCTCAGCAGTAAATTGCTGAGGAGTTGACATAAGAAACTTTAGAAGCAGAAGAAGCCAATAAAAATAAAGGTATTTCTAAATAAAAATAAAGGTATTTCTAAATAAAAATAAAGGTATTTCTAAATCACAGTCATAAAGTCTTAGTCTGTGCTATTGTTGGAGAGCACTGACTTAAGGCAGTGTGACCAACTACCTCACAGGCAGCTGAGGTACATGGGTTTGCATGGGCGTGTCAGGACAGTGTGTGCAGCTTACAAACAGATAAAATCAGGGCCTCAGAGAAACAGGGGAACTCTCATCCACACGAGGAGCGTGTGAAGAAGGCACTGTCCAGGAAGATTGGACTCACATCTTGACGTTTTTTGACCATGTGTAGCACCAACACGTCCCGGTGGTGCAATACTTAGAGTTCAAGAGTTAATTCCATTGGTGCCTGCCTTATGTTTTTCCATGTGCTTTGTGGTCATGTTATCACAAAGCAACTGTTGTCTTTACAGCACTGAATAATTATATTTTTTTCTTTCAAGATTGTAGTGATTTCCTTGGTAGTGAAATGTGTGCTACTTAGCTGTTTTCACATAATCAGATATCAGACGTATGCATTGTCCAATTAAAAATAAAGTTCAGTCTTTTCTGTCCAGAAGTTCTTAACCAAGGGAAATGTATTTAAAGGCAGCTTTTTCAATACTTTCTCAGCACTATTTGGCTTACAAATGATCCGTGTTATTTTAAACAAGGGTATTGGAAGGAAATTACACTCATGGCCAGAGTTTAGTAAAGAATGAGCAGTTGTGCAAGGGTTTCCCACGCTGGTTTATGGTATTCAGACTATTCTGCTGACAAAAATCACTCTGTCCATAGACTTTATAAACTGAACCAAGAGACAAGATACTTCTAGCACATTTGCTTTTTCATAAGTACAAGGGGGGATGTTATTTCACTATATAGATCAGGGAAAATCATGGCCTTTTTTTTTTTTCTGTTCTATCATTCTGTAAACTATAATTTATTGTCAATTTATGGGCAGCTATTTATTATTCTTTGCCATCCTACTGATTCAATTCTTAGAGGGGGAAAAATGCATGCCTCAGATTTCCTTTTGGCTCTTGCTAATCTAAAGTGCCAGGGGAGGGCTGCATAAGGAATAGAATTACTTTAAGTGATTATTGATTTCAGTTGTAATTGCTCTGCATATTTAACTCAAGATAACCATAATTTTAGATTATTATTTTAGTTTTTAAAGATTCACTTAAGTGTCTTGAGAAATCCTGTATCTCTTTAACTATCTCTTTAGCTCAGGAGCACACAAAGTGAACTATAGGTGAAAATCAGAATATTGGCACATCCATGTACTTGACTTGTGTCTAGAGTTTTGTAGTTGAAGGTGCAAGTCACCCTGAGCTGTACTTTCTCTGAGCTTCTGGTTCAATTATTGGTGCTAAGAGTGGACACAATAAACTCTTATATGTTGTTCATAAGTGAAGTCCTAAAGTTATGGAATTTTTAAAAGAAAATTGCTAAAAAGAAGAATATTGTTTTCTCATTTCCCTTCTGTTGCTGTAGAAGCTAGACCTGACGGCAAAAGTTAGGGGTTAAAGTCTGGTGTCTTGCAGAATAATGACAGAATTATTTGATTAAAAGCCATGAGAAATAATGGTAGCTATAAATTACCTGTTAATTTACTGCATGAAGTGATAACAGTATTTTTAATAATCTTTAACTAGTAATAAAAGGGAAAGTGCCAATAGGAACAAAGATATTTACCTCATCTAGGAGTTAAATAGGTTATACACTGCAGCAGTGAATGTTGTGCAACATTCTGTAGTTAATTTTATGTCCTGCTCTCTTATATTATTTCTGGTAGGGAAAACATCTGGCTGAAATGACCTTTCCAATTTTTATTTTGCCTTTTTTAGGCTGATGAGCAAGCTATGCTAGAAGATACATTGGTTGCATTGTTTGACTTGGAAAAAGTTACTTTCTACTTCAGACAATCAGAGCCAGAACCGCTAGTTGCAAGTGAGTAATTAATATCTGGGCTTTACTGGTTTTTTTTACACTTTTTATTACTAGAACATCACCTCCCACAGGGAATCTTATATAATTTGGAATTATAGAGACTAAGTAGATGTATAGCTCTCCTGATATTCCTAGATGTCCTGAAATACAGCTATCATCAGTGACAATGCAGAATCATTATTTGGCAATGTCAGTAACCTTGGGGGCAAAATTGTTTGCTTAGCTGAACTTTCCACTGGGAGTATGTGACTGCATCAGGAAAGTCCCTGGAAGACCCAGCTGTTATTGAAGAAATGTGTAAAAATAGCTTGAAGGTCTTGGTAGGGAAATGCAACCGATATGAGATGGAGAAACATAAACCCCATTTCATTTTCTCGTGTGAAAAATAAATAACTCTTTGAAGAGTTCCTTGAAAGAACGTGGCAGACACTATTAGGATGCCTTTAAATTGGACAAGAAGCTTGCTCTGAGACCTGCTGCTGCAGATGATTAGGGTCCTGAACCCTTCCTCCCAAAACTCAGCAGGAAAGGACTGTTTTTGCAGTCTGCTGTTCACACCCTTTGCTCATTTTCAGCCATTCCTTTATTAATATGTGTTCAGCCAGTAGATATTTTCCTGCAGTGAACTTTGTTTAGTGAGCAAAAAGGCCTCATTTTTTTCCTAAGTCCCCCTGGGAAGGGAGGAAAGCATGTCTGCTTCACATCAAGCCCTTCTAAAACAATTCCTCTGCTGGATTAAGACCACACGGGAGAGAACTTCTGCAATAACCAAAACCAGAAGACACAAAGCTACTCCACAAAGCTGCCTGTGCTCGGGAGAATTCAGTAGCACAGGGCTGACAGTCAGGTAGGATTTAGCCTGTGTACGACCATAGTTATTTTGGTTTGATTCAAGTAAGGCCCCTGCTCAGAGTGTTTTAAAAAGAAGCCCTGCTAAACCAGGTAATAACATGGAAACGTAGTTACAGGAGGGGCTCCTAATTGGGAGTTAATGCTATACCTGTGTCATTAACTGTTCATATTGCAGGATCTTTCAGCTGAGGTATCTGTGCTAATAAACAGGAAGTCCGTGTGTTCAAGGATTGTAGTGAATTCTGTATTTTCTTTTGGTTTAAATGCTGCCACCACAGTCACTTTGACTATGCTTACAGTAGTCAAGAACCGGCAAATTATATTTTCAGTTGTGATTCTGTATAATTAATAAGAGAAAAGAAGTCTTTTTCTTATTACAATAAGTAGTGAAAAATGTTCCTTTGGAATCTTTACCATTTAGGTACAATGTGATTTATGCACACAGTAAAAAACCCTATGTAATAAAAATACTACTGCAAGTCACTGTGTTAGTTGTTACTGTTTTCAACTTGGAGACTTATCTATGGAAACAATGTATGATGAAAAATACTGAATAGTGTGTCTGCAGTGATTTTTTTAATCTAACTGCATGAATTTTGGGTGCAAGAGTTTCTGGAAAAGAATGTGTCATTGATGTGTCAATCAAATTGTAACACTGACTGTATTTTTAGATTTACCAATCACGTACCAAGCAGAGGGAAGCCGGCAAACACTGAAGGTTTACTTCTACCTTGATGGTTACCATTTTGAACAGCTTCCGCAAAGGCTGAAGAATGGAGGAGGATTTAAAATCCACCCAGTGCTTTTTTCACAAGGTAACTTGGGGTTAAGTTCCCCCTGCCCTGCTTTTTTCACATCATTGCTAACTCTCTTTAAACTCCCACTTACTTACTCTGATTTAAATCCTCTGTAGCTATAAGTGTACAATGCCTATATTTAAATGTTGTTTAATGTGGACATTTATTGAGAACTTTGAATTAAAATGCAAATTCAAGAAATTATGATGTCTGTAATAAAAAATAGAGGCATAGGTATAAATTTCTACATGATTCCAACAGCAGAAAGTGAATCTTCATTTGTCAATATTGTTTTGTTCTTTTTAAACATTAATGGACAATAGTCAGACCATGAAACTTGTCCTTAAAAGTGTTTTGCTTTTCAAAAGCTATCGTAATCTTTTCCCATTACTTCATATTTGAGGACTAAATTGTTATCCCCCTGAGAATTCTGTCTCCTGAAAATATTATGAAGAGTTAAAAAACATTCTCAGGCTTATGTAGTTATTGCTCTGCAAACATTACAAAGTGAGGAATGGTGGTGCTGATGCTCAGACTGTTCATAAATTACAGGCAGCCTGCATTAGCTGCAGTGTCATTACAGTCATCAGGAGCGTGAGGTTTGCTCCACTGAAATGGTGAATGTGAGCTGCTGATTGCCTTGAGCCGCCTTTGATTTCACAGGGAGCTGAAAATACTCCATACCTTGTGAAAGGCTTCCAGGGCCTGTGTGGAACAGGTGGAAGTCAGGCATACAAATGAAGTTTTAGGGGGGAGCTTGGTCTCTGATAGACAAGGGGGATGTAAAAGGAAATAGGGCACAGAAACATAAATAAATAGCTGAACTTATCATAAAGGTAAAACACACAATTTTTATAAAAAATAAGGTCCTTGAGGTCTGATTTTTAAACAGACTAATAAAGACTTCAGTGGATTTCTTTTGAACAGATTGATTTCAGTCACAGGGAAAAATGAGAACACTGAACAGGAGGCATGTTTCAGTAGAGCAGACAAAAAAAGCATTTGAGAGAGAACAGAAAATACCTTGGTTCAGCTGAATTCCTGGAAATACTACTTTGTTGGGGTTGGGGAGGGGATTTGGTGTGCTAGGGGATTTCTTTAGCAAAATTTTTTCCACTTGTGTTTCCAAAAGCCCAAAATATTTGATTCTTAGGATAAGCATCTTTGTAGTCAGCTAAAGGAAAAGGGCAAGGATCCGTTCAAGCATTTACATCTGCTTAATATTTTTCAGTAGAATGGAAACTTTCTTCTTTCTTTATCATATCAAACTTCCTTCATTTTCAAGGACTGTCCTTTAAAAGAGTCCATTGGACTCGAAGAATAAGAAGTCTTGGATAAGAATTTCAATCCTAGTATTTAAATCATTGTTTTGAGGGGTTTTTACCTCATTAATGAGTGGATTGGGCTTCTATTTTTTACTTCTTTCCTATGAGGTTTGGCTGAGCTGCCATCAAACTAACTCAGTAGATTCCCATCTGTAACTGAAATTTATTAGCTACGAGTGTAGAAATCTTAAAGTTTCTCCGTGAAGTGAATTTTTACTCCCCATTCTAAACATAGGTAAGTTGTTTCCTGCCTAAAATACAATGGTTTATGATCTTTTCAAATGGAACATTTAGAAAATCATGGTTTTGGAATACTTTGTCAAGGCGTGGGTCAGTGCACATCAGACTTTATCTCTGTGTTTCTCTATTCTGAGTGGCATAGCTCCATGCCTAAAATTACAAGTCTACATATTTACATGATTGGAACTGTAACATTTTTTTGAAGCTTTTTTTGTTGTTTACCCAGTATCTATCCCTCCATTTATGAAAAACAGTTTTCTTCAACCACATACCCAAGTGTGTATACATTCAAAAGGATCCTGGTTTGCAGGACTGGGGCTGAGGATGTTAAGATATTGCTACTGACATTTAGATTTCTCTGTTTCCTACATTAAACTTAAGATCTTGGCAATAAATTTAAAGACATTCTTTAAAATTAAAATTCTATTTATTTAAAATTGCTACTTAGTGTCTTAATTATATACGGTTTAAAAATTTTTTTTAGTTTTTCATAGAGTCTTAGAATAATTCAGACTGGGAGGGACCTCAGGAGATCTCTATTCCAACCTCTCACTCCTAGCAGCAACAGCTGTGACATGAAACCAGGTTGCTTGGGTGTCTAACAAGTAGAATCTTGCAAGCACCCAGGGACAGAAACTGTACCACCTCTTGGGTAGCCTGTTACTCTGTTTGACTGCCCTAATGGTGAAAAAGCTTTTTCTTTCTATTGAGTTGAAACACCTCTTGTTTAAATTTATGTTGATAGTCTCGTTATGGCAGCTTGTACCGCGGTGAAGAGCCTGGCTCTTGATGTGGCCCTGCACTTGGGTGTATCCACTGCTTATCCCAGTTTGGTATTAGCTGCAAACTTGTCTTACCTCCTCCGTGTCAGTGATAAAGACACTGAACAGCAGAGATACCTGTGACACTCTGCTTGTAGTGGGCCCCTGGGCAGACCACGTCCCATTAACCACGTCCCTTTGAGTCCACCCTCTCCTCCAGGTTGCTTTCCCAATCAGTTATTCTGTGCCTTCAGACCCTAATATCCTATCTTGGATTGAAGAATACCGTAGAAGACGTGTTTGTAAGGAAAGCTTCCTTACAAAAGAACTTTCTAATATATTGGTTAGAAAAATGTGAAGCCCTTCAGAGAGGGCAGGGACAAAGCACACAGCATGCCAGTCCCTGCCTGCACCTGTGAGCATGGCCCCACAGAGGCAGAACTGTGTGCTCCTGCCAGTCCTCACAGATGACTGAGCTTCCCAGTTGGATAATCTAATTGGATAAAACCAACTCCATGCCAGTAAAATAAGCAGTAGGGATTATCAGTTCTGTTTGTGTTAACATGCTGTTGTAAATGCAGTTTGGTGGATATTTTTGTTTGAGGTTTCAGGTGTGACTTAGAACCAAAGAAGAATCAAGTCTGACTGTTGAAACTTAATATTTTTTGCACAGAAGTAGAATTACAAACTGTGAAAGCACAGAAGGGGAGTGCAATTTGCATGTTCTTTCACAATGAATGAATTATTTATTAACTGGTCATATTAAGCAGTACAAGCAGAATTAATATTCTGTGTGCAGCTGAAGCTGTAAGGCAGCAGCATGTTTCCATGAAAACTCTGCTTACGGCTTGCATTTTCTGATGGGGTGATGAATTCCTAGAATGTGTTTGGGTTACTGAAGTGGCAGTGTTCCTAGTTGTAGAGTCTTTTTTGCTTCTCCACAAAGAACTGGGTTTTATGTTATAATATGGTCGACCTCTTAATGTGAAGATCTTTATATTTCCAGTCCAAATTTTCATGAGAATCCTTTAATTGAAGTTTTTGTTCAGTTCCTGAGTTCTCGTAGCAATATTCATCCTTGGTTTGGTGAAATTAATACAGTAAAGGTGGACACAGACAAGTATCTGACTTCACTTACCTGATCCTTGAAAAGGAACTTCTAGGCCATTTTCAGAGATCCAGCGAAATTTGCTTTACTTGATCTAGAAGAAGGTGTTCACATTATTAGGGGGCATAACTAGAGGAACCTGTAGGTGAGCTGCTCCACATCTCCCAAAATCTGGCTTCACGAGAAGTTATTAGGTCTCCTTCCATGAAAGTAGCTGTTACAGTGATCCTTTATTTCCTTTACCCCAGCTCATTCTACTGTTTTCTTCCAGGATATATCAGAATTAAAACCCACATTTATATTCACAAGACAGGAATGCTTTAATTAGAGCAAAGGAACTCAAATTAGTGCTCTCTTTTATATTTTCCACAGGGCAAGAAATATACTTTTTCTTGTAAATGAAATCTTTAAGAGAGATCTGTATGAATTTGATGACATACAGAAACAGCTCAGCAATTCACAGTAGGGTCACAGCCTCGAGATTAAAAAGTAATTCACTTGTGTGTGAACAAAACTACAAAGAAAGCAATTACTAAATATTTAATACTGATCTCTCTCCTTTCCATTCTCCTTTCTCTTTTCACAGCATTGGAGAGCATGGAAGGATACTATTACAGAGACAGTGTCTCAGTGGAAGAATTTCAAGCTCAGATTAATGCTGCCTCACTAGAAAAAGTCAAGCAGTATAACCAGAAACTAAGGTGGGTAATAAATCAACATTCCTGAAATAACCTTACCAAGTTCTGTTTTTCAATTCAGTTTCTGTGGCACATCTTTAAACTGCAATGTGTTGTATGGAGGTTGGGTTTTGGTCCATGATTGAATAAGGTCCAAGATTCATGATTCTGACTTTTCTGATTTCTGCACTGTTAAGTTACTTTAAAAAAAATTGTTTTCTCCTGAAAGCTTCAGCTGTAATTGCCTTCAGGCTGTTGAACTAATGCATATAAAAAAGGTAATGTCTACTTGATCACAAGTGAAGTATCAGAACTGCTACACATTATGATCTTATTTTACAGATTATATTTACCTAATTTCTACAGAATAGGACTTGAAAAATAATGTTCTTTTCCTGCTCTTTCTCCCCACGCCCCACCATACTAATGTGAATACAAACATATTTGGATACCTGCATCAGCATTGGCTATAGATTACAGAGTGCATGCTTGCCAGTATATGCAGAAAATATGCAGCCGTGTATTTTGGTAAATATTTCATTAAGGAGTCTATTACACAAAATAATCTATTAGTTATGAAGTAAAGTAAGGAAAATGGGTTCATAGATCACTCTTGCATCTCACTGTGTCTGTGAAAAACCCCTGTTTGAGTATTCTTACTTGCCACGTGAGTTGAAGAGTGCAAAGGACTGTGGTAAAATCACATCTATTCACTTCTAAAATTCTTGAATCAGGTGGAAATGCTATCATTTCACTAGAAGGATTAGGCAGTTTATAAAGGCAACAGAGAACAGGAGTTAAAAAAACTCAAGGATGGTGGAGAAGGAGGAAGAAAATAAATGAGGGTCTCTACAATTTCTTCACATGTTGGTCCTCTCTCTGGAAGGTTTTCTTCATGGACCTTGTAAGATTATTTCTCTAATTTGTTATTAAAGCAGTGGGATTTCTGGATTCTGTTTTAATCTAAGAACTGCTATAGCAAAAGTGATTTTAAAGCCAATTGCATTCGGTGAGTATGATATATTTAATTTTTTTTGTGCGACATCTGTCAGTGCACTTGTATGTCAATGACAAATGTATTTATTTAGTCTGTTTTCCACCTTCTTATATTCACACTTCTTATCTGGGAAAACAAGTGCCTCCTGAGTATTTATGTGACAAGGCTTATGTTATAAATCAGTTTTACAGACAACTTTGGTCATGCCAGTATTTGGCCTAGATGAAGTCAGCTAGTGTCGGAAAGAGATTCTATCAGTTAGACCAGGCAAGAGTTTTTGTGTTGTTTTTTTCTCATGAATAGGACCAATTTAACCTCCCATGAAAATCCTTAAAATAAGTTCTTTCTGACTCTATGCTCTAGTATTCTTTGACCTTGCTTACCCCATGTGTTAGGTCCTCCATTCATTCTGTAGCTATAATGAGGCACATTCCTCTTTACAGTGTTGTGACTCATGGCTCTGATGAGTTGGTAAGCTCCAAGGCCTAGTTTTGCCAGAAGCTACCATGAAAAAGTTATCATTAACAAAAACTGCCATGGGCATCTCTTCCCAGTCAGAAGAACACGAAAAATTTTTAATGTTTTTTTCAGCTCTCTAATGTCTGACTAGAACATTCAGTAATTGATTTGTTTGCTTTCTGGTGAACTTTACCCATTTCTTAAGTGCAGCACAAACAGCTTCAGGAAGTAACTGACAAAATGTGAAGAGGAAAAACAGAAAAGCAGATGCTTCATTCTTGTTCTGCTATTTGCTAGTCTGTGTAGGTGTTTGGCCAGGAGTATCTAATGAAGAAACTACAGCAGCAAAAGATATTAACATTAGGGTAATTGCTCTAAAGAAGAACAAAAAAATGAAATTGAATATTCCCCGGAAACACACTCAAGTGCAATAATACTAAAATGCTTCACGTGGAAGAAATCCTCTGTGCAGCACCTCTTAATCAGTAATAAAATAAGTCATTTGCGATACAACCCATAAGCCATTCTTTCTCCAAAGAAAAGGGATGTGTTGCTTGCTTGTGAGATGACCATCTGATGACCATTTTATAATCTCTCCATCACTACAGCAGCCAAAAGCAAGTGGGAGCAACAGCTATGGAAAAAGTAGTGGGAGAAGAGGATAGGGACTAGTGAGAATGAAGTGAGACCACAGCCAAGGCGTCCACTGATGAGAACTCAGGAAACAATTTCAGCTTCTCTCACTCCTGATGCATTGAGTAAATAATGCTCCTATAATAACGTGAAATAGAAGAGACCGCTTGGTTGTGTATGGTCCCATTTGCAAACAGAGTTCTTGGCCTAGCTTGGTGTGTACCCAAGAGGAAGAGTAAATTAAAAAATTAGTAGTACCTTTACTCAGCTACCTCTTAATTTCTTGTAGCAAAGTCTTGTTAAAGTTTGAGTACATAGCATATTTTTGGGTGATGAACCTCATACTGATGTTGTGCTTTAAAATAACTAATTTACAGATTATTTATTTGAATGAATCAAAAGATGTATTAGGAAATTTTTAGTGGATTTCAGGAAGGATAACCATTAAGTTAAGAAGATGAACCTTTGCTTTTATTGCAGAGGTCATTCATAACTATGGAACTCTGACAAGCTTTTCCACAGTATCAGAATTGATGCAATAAATCCAGGTGCAAAAATGTTCTCCCTGACACTGATTTCAGCATCATAAGATCTTCTGTCATTCATAGTTCTTGCTTTGGGGCTTTTGCAAATACTACCTCAGCTATGAAATAGTAATTGATAAAATTATCATTTTTATGAGAATGCATGAAACACAGTTGAAAATTGGTTATAGAATTTCATGCTTATGTGGAATGGAGGAAATGTTCCTCCATCTTCTGTAATGGACTTAACCCTACCTATTTGAATCTTATTAGTAATATAAGGGAACTTTTATTCTAAGATCAGCTTAAGTTGAGTTCTTCTACAATTCCTGAGGCAACATCCTCTACACCAGCAGTATGTAGGAGTGCTTTATTGAAATAAAGATGTTATTTAAAGAAAACCAACAAAACAACCAATACCTAGTGTATGAAATTTCTGAATCTGCTGAGAAATTTTCAGCCTCTAACCCACAAATATTCTTAATCATGCTGGATTTTTTATTTTCAAATTGCACTTATATTTATAGTTCACCATTCTGTTTCTGTGACACTGATAAGGAAAATAAAGTTATGTTCAAATTCTGTTTGAGAACTGAGCTGGTGCTAGTCGTTGCTAGCAATGTAAATTGAACCTGATCAAATTGTTTGCTAATGAGAAACATTCAGCACATCCAAGTGAAAGTAATTAGGTCAGCAGAGATTTTCAAGATCTTTATTACTATGTGTTTGATAGCTGAGCAGTTTTCTTCTAATTTAGAAGGGGACTAAAAAGAACCTGTGTATCTGACCTCTATGGAGGTTGATGTTAAGTGAGCCCTTTCTGTATTCTCCTTCCTCCTCCCACTTGTCCCCATCTTCCTCCTTTGGCACTCCTTGACTTTCGAACAGGCTTTTTTCATCCTGAATCAGTGCTTTTGCTGTTACAGATACCAGACATTATTTTGTTTCAACAATGCAGGACACAACGGTGTTCAAATCCGTAACTACTACAAATGCTAATAGGAATAACAAAATCTCACAAATGCCCTATATTTACTCAGACTGCTTGGGTGATTTAAGTAGTGTCTTGAAAGTCTTGAGTCATGTAATTGTAAAAACATGAGGGTAAACTTAAAGCAGTAATGCTTGGAAATTGCAGTTTAAGAATTATTTATTTAAAATGCATTCTATCCTTTGAATATGGTCTTTATAGGTGGTAAAGTTCTATTTCCTGCAGTAAGGTTCAGTATGGTAGCTATTACTGCATTGCATAGAAATAAATCTTATGGTCCTCGCTGTGATGGTCGGATTGGTTGTGATGCAAGCCTGCTGGAAGCTGGGTCAGACCCTGACAGACAGGTCAGCTGCATGGCCACAACTCAGGCAATCTTCGGACTGAACAGTGACTTCAAAATAAAATATTTAGTTGGATATGAGAACAGTTTTTATCCTTACAGAAACAGGCTTTGGTGTTAGCTTCCTGCAAACAGTAAGCCATTTTTAAAAATGGGCTTTCAATGTAGGAATGAAAATTTCTGTCATGTTTGTCCAAGTTGTCAGAGGTTTGGACTTGCTGGCCCAGGATGGGACTTTGAGTGTGCAGTAGGAGTTTGCTCTTTAGTCTTTCTAGCTCTATATTTGACATTTTATCAGATTAATCTTTTTTTTTTTTTTTTTTTCTGGTGGTGGCCGGGGTTTTTTTTTGTACTGTGAATTCTCATTCGGGGTAAAAGCTCTGTCCCTCCTATGACATTCTATTAAATACAGTTTTCTACAGGTGCTTCTGGTTAGCTGCTTAATCAGGAAAGTTCAGGCACATCTGTGCTTTAAGAGATTTTTTTCCTGGATGTGTCTGTGCCCATAAGGGATGTGTCACAAAGACAGAGAGGATGTTCAGGGCACAGGTCATTCAGCAGGGTGCAGGGCTGTGGCTGTACCAAGCCTGCTTCCAGCTTCTGTGTCTCTGCAGTGTGCTTCGCTTTCATTTTTGACTGTGAGAGCAAACTATGGTGCTCTACAGGTGCTGAAAACTGCACATCAATATACGTGCTTGAATTCCGAAACTGTCAGAGCAGATAATTTTTAGCTAATAAGAAATCAGAGAAATCAATAGCTTTTAGATACATGAGCATTTTTAATGCTTCTTCAGAAACCTATGCTCGCATTTAGACATCTAAACACCTTTAAAATATGTTTTCTGATGTTATGGTGTCTAGGATTGGGAACGATTGGAGGAAATGAGAAAAATAATAGATGAAGGTGAGGTCAGGAGAGCTCTGCTTTCCCATTAATTTTCTCTTATCCTCAGCATGGCACTTTCTTGTGACACCCCTGATTGCATGATGACCCAGTTCTTTACTCCAAAGATAGGATCATGCTGCAGGAAGGACAGCTGAGGGTTGCTGTAAATCCCCACCACTGGTGTGGGTGCTAATTACCACTGTGAGGTAATTAACTCGCCTGTGCATCAACAGAGAAAGAAAGTCTGAAAAAAATGTTCCTTCCTTCCTTCCTGCCTACCATTCTGTGTGATTTGGAACTATTCTTTGAAGTCAGCTGTGTCCAGGGTTATTGGCAGCTATGTCTGTAGTCCATTGTACAGCCACAATGGAAGAAAAATTAAAGCAAGCAGTAAAGGGAAAAATAAAATTGTGGATTTTAAGGAGATTTCTTCATTTTTTGCTGGGTTTTTCTCCCTGTGTTGCTGCTTTCTTGGATGTCATTTTAGGAGGTAAATGCAAGTCTGTTATGCTTAGGAAGCAATTATAATCAGTGAATCTAATGACAAATGATTTAGCTAACTACTCTCATTACATTGAACATCTGATTACACTGAATGTAATATTTGTCATTTTAAAGGGTTTCATTTACAATGTAACTTCAAACAATTTCTCTGTCTGAAGCCTCCTGTATTTATTTTATGTCATAAGTAGTCCTCCACAGAGCAATGGCAAATTTAATTGAATTCTTTGTTCAGGGATGTTACAATTAGTGAGGTTTTCATGTCGGTGGGTTTTCTTGTTCCTTTTAATTTTCAGAAAGGTAAGAAAAGGAAACTATTTCTGCCTCTAGAATACACGCAAACATGGGACAAGATCTGTCTGAGGAATGTAACATCTTTTTCATTTATACACACACGTATACGTGCACAATAGCCTCTCAAGCTGGAGGCTTCTTCGCAGGATGATGTTTTCCGTATCCTGTATAATTTAATCAAGGCAGAAAATAGATGTGATAGCACTCATGGCTTCAGGCTGAACTAAAATTCTCTAATAGTTGCTTTGCTGTAAATGAGTTACAATGACATAAAGGACAGATCCACTTAAAGGTAGTTAATTACTATGAAAGTAAGAACTTGTTTGTCTCTGAAACAAAATTATGAAGCCTCAAGGCAATACCTGCATTATCAAAAAGACCAGATCGTATATCAGTTCCTGCAGAATACATTAAAATCCACATTAAAGCTGACAGATTCCTTGCCCTACTGTTTCCAGTGGAAAGCTTTTCCAAACCAAAATGCTCATGTGGTCAAGAAGCTTATGCTGCTTGTCCTTGTGGCACTCTTGACCTGTGAGTCCTGTCCATGAGTCTTTCCTTCATGTCTGTTCACTTCAGTGAGTGACACGTTAAAGAGCCACTAACAGTTTCTGTCATTGCCATCAAATTCAGAAGAGTGACATGAGGAGAGTAACAGGTTTCAGAGAGTGATTCTGTGGTAATGTTTTCTTTTTGTTACAGTGAGATATTTCTAAATCAGGTGGAAGACCTGTTTTCCTGTATTCAGTACTACCTATTTGATACATAGCTTTGTGCTCGAAACAGCAACAGAAACGCTGGACTGCAATACTACATAGACAAATTTATCATGTATTTTATATGACTATAAACATTGGAAATCTAATGCCTCTTAGATTTTTAAGATGTGGTTCTAAATCACCTAGAAATTTGTGACATAACTCTCTCTAAATGCAGTGTCTTTATGAAGGAGAAATTGAAAATTAAGCATTCACTCTGAAGGATATAACAAGGACATAACAGCTAAGTTGGTCTCCTGATGAACCTAGTGAGAAGTATTTTAGATAGAACAGAAATTAAGATTCATTGCATCTAAGTGTGAAGTAAGACTAGAGAGAGACTAGAGAGATCTGGGGAAAAGTAAATTAAATTTGTCTAGCTGGTCTAAAAGATATTACCAGATGGCCTGAATTTAGCTTTGGAATTTTTTTCCTTTTTCAGTGTTGTGTTCATTCTGCGAATGTAAATTAATTGTTTCTTTAGACTTTTGACAGAGTATGATCAGTATTTATTATGGGTAGTGTTCTGCAATTGAAAATTATGTGTCTTGGTAGATTATATGTATTGACTCTGCTTCCTGAGGTGGACGTCAGGTTCATCCTGCTTTCTTTATCCTCTGCAAGCACAGAGAATGTGTATCTGCAGTGCCTTTTCTTCCACTCCTGGTCACTGGTAGGAACCCAGTGCAAGCCCGCAGTAGTCGAAACTCTAACCACACGATGACTATTTGGCATGTTGTCTCTTTGAACAGTGTCTGGAATATCAGGAGCTAAAAAGGAGACATCCATTGTCTGAAAGAGAAATGTGGAAGCAATTACTTAGCATTATTTGGTTCAGTGCAGATTTGGCTGTTTTAATAAATGACGGGAGAAGCAGGAGGGCTGCTGTAACTGGTCTGCGGTCAAAGAACTTCCCTTTCATATCACACATAGGATGGTTTCAAGTGCTCTTGGACATAGGTAGAGATGCTGGAATTCTGGAAAACAGGTGTTAAAAGGTTGTATGTGAAAAGTGGGCAGTGTTACATAGAACAAATTGGATATTTTTTTCCATCTTTTTTGTCATCCATGACTTTCTGTCTTCACATTTCTATTCTCACATTTATGTAATCCCCTGCTTTTCTGTTTACAAGAGCTTAAGAGCAGGGCTGTGAAAGGCCTGCTTTGATAGCAGGACTGTTGCTTTGCAAGCACCCTCCTCTGTTAGCATCTCAGATACTTGTGCTCATTCTAGTGCCAATTGCTCAACATACCTTATTCATAGGCTGAAGAGAGTTTAAATTGGTGGGAGACCAGTAGTTTAGCCAGATGTTGCAGTCTTGCAAGAAAATGAGGAGCATTATGAAGATTCCTCCCCTTAGTTTAAGAGTCTAGTTTCTTGGGAATTTGATTTTCATGAGTTGAAAGTCTCTGTCTCTGCTATACTCCCAGTCTACTCCACTAAAGCAGGCAGTTGCCAAGGATAGTCCTGAAGTTTCATTTCTTGAAATTTTCTTAACAACCCTCCCCACTTGTAAGTATTTAAATGCATTACTAAACCTCATTATTTTTCTCTCTTCGCTGTGTATTTTTCTTGTCTCACCATACAGTCACATCCTCTTCACCAAAGACTGCACTATTTCCCGTAGCAGAGGGAAATAGCAGTTATCCTGGTTCTGGCCAGGAGACTGTTAATTTTTGCAGTAGCCAGGAGGGACATGGCTTGGAGAAGGAGATTATTCTGTATCACCTCCCATCATTACTGGGGGCAGGGGAAGGAGTCTCTTCCAAGGAGAAGTGGTTCCTTCGGGTGGAGTAAATGTGGTGCTGGTCCTGAGCCAGAGGGAGCAGCTGCCACCCTGAGCAGAGGGGTGGCACGGCTGCAGTCAGATTGTGGGCTCCACAGAGAGCGTTTTTGTGTGGGAATCACTCTCTCTTTCGTACACTTTTGTCATTAATATTGTTGCTCTTACTGTTCGTATTCTTGCCCCATTGCTGTTTCTAGTAAATTGTTCTTATTTCAACCTGTGATCTTTACCTTCTGTGCCTCCAATTCTCCTCTCCAGTCCACTGCAGGGGAAGGGGGAGCAAACAATGGTGCATAGCTTGGAGTGGTTTCAGAGGGAAGACTAAATTGGAGAACACCATTCCTAAACCATGACATCAGTAGGGACTGACAAAAGCTGGTTTGTCACTTTGTGATGGGGGTAAGCCAGGAATCATAGCATTATTTAGGTTTGGAAAAGACCTTTAAGATTGAGTCCGACTGTTAACCCAGCATGGCCAAGTCCACCACTAAACCCTGAGTGCCATATCTACACATCTTTTACCTCCAGGGATAGTGACTCAACCATGTCACTGGACAACATGTCCCAGTGCTTGACAACCCTTTTAGTGCAGAAATTTCTCCTAATATCCGGTCTAATTCTCTCCTGGCACAGCTTGAGGCCATTTCCTCTTGTTCTGTCATTCGTTATGTGGGAGAAGAGGCCAGCCTCCACCTCATTACAACAAGAACGATAAGGTCTCCCCTGAGTCTCCTTTTCTTGAGGCTAAACAACCCCAGCTCCTGCAGCTGCTCCTTCTAAGACTTGTGCTCTAGGTCTTTCTCTATCTTCATTGCCCTTCTCTGGACACGCTCCAGCACCTCAGGGTCTTCCTTGTAGTGAGGAGCCCAAAACTGAACAGGAGTCGAGGTGTGGCCTCACCAGTGCCGAGTACAAGGGTGTTATGACACAGGGTAGGGCTTACTGACTTGCTTAGACATGAAATATAAGTTACACATGATTAGAGCCACATGGTATTAAAATTTTCCATTCTGGACTTCAGTTTGCACAATAGTTGTGAAAGGTGAAAATATTACTGTGTGCGCTCTTTGAGAATTTAAAATCTTGGTACTGTCATGAAGCTTTTCATAATTAAACCTTTCTGTAGCTACTAAGGATGCTGGTGACGCTGTACACAGGATTGAATTACTGACAGATGCTAGGAGACATGATTGAAAATTGCTGAGTCTTAGCATGGGTTGAGAAGGTAATTATACTTGGTGATTTATCATTTCTTGAGATTTGCCACTTAGTGGAAAGAATGCCTGAAACAATTTGTTGTAACAGAAAATGGATACATTTACTACAGAAAAAATTGAGTTTTTACATATATGTACATAAATGCATTTCCAAATGTATGTGTATAAATACATATACACACACATATATATATAATAAGCATGTTATACACGCTCTCGCCTGTATAGTTAAAAACTAGATGGCAGAACATAGAATTGTTATTAAAGAAACACAAAAGTATGTTTGCACATAGATGCAAAACCACAGAGGCAGTGTTTATCTGTGTCGTGAATACGTGCTTTTTAGTTTGAGCTGAAGAAAATAGTTAGGGACTCCAACACTTCCCTACTCCACACCTCCTCTCTGATGTGAACAGGTTCTCAGGTTGCTGACTGTGCTTTTCTACATGGTCTTGAACACCTTGTGACTGAGGGATAAAAAATCTAGTAGAATTAAGATCCATTTCCATCCTTCTGTTGAGGGCAGTATGAATTAATTTATGTTTGCCACAGTGATGTGGAAATAAAAGACTAAATTCTTCTGTTCTGTAACATCAAAGCAAAACCTTTCTAGAGCAGAACCATCAACTTGGTGGTATTTAAAGCCATAACCCAGTTACCTCCCTCTTCAGTTATTTCTTTACTATTTTGAAGAAAATATTAACAATACCTAGGATAACCCTACGGGCTTACTGACACAAGAAATTGAGAATAAGACTAAACACTTGGATTTGCTTGAATAATCTGTCTGTTCAAAGGTACTCAGGAATGTGTGTCTCTTCAGGTCTGAAACCTTCTTAGGGTTCTATTTGCAAATTTTCAATTTTTCAGGACTCTATACATGGCTGTCAGTTTTGGAGGGTACCCTGTAAAATGCTTCACTAAGAAAACATCAGTACTTCTGCAATTCCTCTGTACTTAAGTTCTGGGAAGGCATCTTGGGAAAGCATTTATCTTGTGAGAGATTTTTCTTTTTGAACCCTAAGATGTTTGTTATCTTATCCCAGTGTCAGTTTTCCCTGAGATACTTGTCCCCATTATTTGACATTGCTGCATAGGGGATATCTTACAAAAGTCGAACACAGCAATAATCCCCAGTAGATTTATTGTGCATTGGATTATATACCTTTCTTTTTTTCTTTTAAAGGAAGGCTTTTCTTCTAGATCTTGGAGAAATTGCAAGGCTTTAAAAGCTAAACTAACATCACATTTGGAGACAAAGAACTATGATTTCATTCTGGTTCATTTCAAATGGATTAGAAAATACTGTCCAAATTGGGCACCATGCCAAGATTGCCATTAACTTTTCCCATAAAATATGATTAAGGACCTTAACAAGCATTTAGTAATTAAGTGAAGTGCTTTGGAAATTTATATGTTGTCCACAGGTTGTCATGTACTGTAAAATACTGAAGACAGTTTTTATGAAAAGCAATAAAAATAAAGCACTTGAGAAACATCTGGGAGTGTTATCTGATGGGGAAGGAATAGTTTCACTTGTAACAGGATATTTTGATATTTAAAATGAATGTTGTTTATAGTTGTTTTTCTGTTTGGTTTTTTTTAGGTTAATGAATAATTGACTGAATTAATGGAGTAATTCCTATAAGTGTATATCCCATTCTAGTGTCTATATTGCTTCATTTTATACTCCGAGTTAATTATTTTCCATGAACTCCATTAATTAATGTACTGCTCTATATTTGGTTTCTGGTTTCATTTAATGCAGCTGAATTTGCTGGAATAACAGTCCAAAGAGATGGGATTGCTGAACAGTCTCTTAATGAAGCAGATTTGCCTATCGTATGGCAGGAAAAAGCAGTATAGGCTTTCAGTCTGATAATGTTCAGTGGAGAGCAGGATGAGGCTTTGTTTTTTAGCTTTGCTGACAAAGAGAAAAGGTTAGTCTGTTGCTGCTGAGGTAGCTTTTATGTGCTGTGGCCACTCAAAGTGATTTATGATTAATTTTCTCTACAAACCTCTTCTCCTTTCAACAGTGTCCAGCTTCCTTTGATACAGAGTACATTGTGGATCATGCAACAGACTTAATGGAATAACAGAACTAGATTAGCTTTGCTGTGCTTTCTGAGGGAATTAATTCAAGCCTTAAATTTGGGAGAAGTTATTTTTCAAAACTATAAACTACTGGAAGCAAAGTCTACTAGAATAAAAGGTGGATGGATTTTTTTTTATCAACTCAGTTATTCTAGAATATTGAAGAGTAACAGGTATTCAGATCTGCAGTCTGCACCCCTGTTCACCAAGTGTACAACAATGTAACTTAACCTTGTGTGCTACATGAATCAGTGCTTTAATGACTGGAGGATCCAGCTGATCCTCTTGTTTAAGAGTTAAGATGCAAGGATGCAATCTTTTTCAGGTTTTTTTTTCATGTTTTAGAGCAACTGAAATTTCGTTACCAAAGTCCATAGTTCCAGCCTGGCTTGTGGCTCAGTTGTGACCTTTAGTCAGGTCTATGCCTTGAGCCCACACATTGGAGCTAGATCACAGTGATATCTTGAGGCTGTCACTGGAGAATCTCTCTTTCTTTCCTATGTGTTCCATAGTTTAGTGGGGTTTCTCTTGTTTTATTTAAATTTTGCCCATAGTTGCTGCATTGATAGCTATTGCCTTGTTCTCACCTACAAAATGTTTCTATTTTCAGCTACCGCAGGAGATTTTAGGAGCTTTACAACCAGCAGAATGAGTTTTGTGATCAGAGAAACAAAATGGTTTGGGTTAGACAGGACCTTTACAGATCATGTGGTCCAACTCCACTGCTGTGTGGGCAGGGACAGGCTTTGTTTAAGTCTTGCTGCAGAGGCAATAAAACCTGTAATCTTATCACAAAGATATGTAGGATATTGCCTCTGCCTATGAGATGTTTAATGATAGCTCCTCTGTGATGCGCAATTAAGTTGCTTATAAGTTGAAAATTTAAAACAAAAATTCCTCTAGGGTTCCTGAATTGAAGAAGACAGGAGAGAAGAGCCCCATGCTTCCTGTGTGCTCTTTGCTAAAGCTCTTCCTTTGTTGGTGTAGAGGAAGAGGAAGGGTGTTCTGTTGTAGGATATAAAAATATCAGCCTCCTTTGTGCCACACAGAAATTCATCAACATTGCATTTGAAGGCAGCACATGTTGCCCTTGTCCATTTTATATAAACTTTTTCTGGGACTAATCCTTGGTAAGTGAAAGGTTATAGAAGGAACTCTGAGAACATGGGTTGATACACAGCAGACAAACCTCATACAGTTAAGTATATCCATCACATTTGTGTTCTGCAGGTAAATGAGTTTTCTTTGGTTTTTGCTGTCATGCACTAATTCATTTTTTAAAAAGTGTAGAAATTGCAATGAAAGGCAGGGGGGGTTTTATTTGGACATGACTGCATGCATTGTAAACGTCATTTTGCTTGTATGATGCATATTTCTCCCTTGTAAGGTTTTTGCTCTTTTGTTTCTTTTTATACTGTGAACATGTATATGTTTCCTCTGTCAGTACTGTATTTCATGTTGGGGATTCTGTTTTTATGTTACTGCATTTGTATACAGTAAACATAAAAAAGCCTGTAGAACGTGAAGCTCAGGCACTGTTTGTATGCCAGTTTTCCCAAAGTCACTCTTAAAATCTATACAGTTGCCACAGACATTTTCATGGGTAGCTTTGTTGAAAATCACTTTCAGATCCCGTTTTTTTCTGGTAATTAGATGTTAGCATTTTGTACTGTACTATCAAAGGGCAGAGGGACAGTTTTTGTCTCCAGAACAAAAAATGTTGCTTATTACTTTAAAAGAAGGAGTGATAGTGCCTGTTTATTATTGTATTATTCCTTGACCCTCTCTTACCATAAGGTAAAGAACACTCCAACCTTAGGATCATGTCTAAGAATAGTCATTTGTAGAAATTTTGTTCAGGAGTTGAAACAATTAGGTTTTGCCTTACTCTATCTGTTTGTTCTTTCAGGGCATTCTACCTGGACAAGTCAAACTTGCCTCCAAATTCAACATCTAAAGCAGCTTATATAGATAAGGTAAATAAAAAGGTTAAGTGCCTAATTAAACTCTGCATGTTACACACGGTGTTACTGAGACTGTCTTTATTCCATCAAAAATTGAATTATTTAAAGCTGGGGGAAAGGGTCAGAGAAACGAGGAGCTCTCTTGCGGCATTTTGTCCTGCCTGTGTTTTTGGGGTAGGGGGTGCCATGTGGTTCTGTATTAAAAGGTGTGGCAGGAGGGTGTCTGTGTTTGAGAAAAGGAATCATTACTTTCCTTTTTCACTCTGCTTTCAGAGCAATGCAACTGCTCTAGGAGCACGTGTGGTAGGATGGGAGAGGACAGGTGCAGGCAGAAATTCTTTGTTCTGAAAGATGGAAGTGCTTTTCCAAATTAAATACTCCTTCAGCATCCTGCTCAGAAGGCTTTCTTCTGAATCTTCTCATTTAGGCTTTCTTCAAATGCTTTCATCTGTCTTAAAACCTCTGTGGCTGAGAGATCCCAGGGGCTATGAAAATTCATTTAATGCTCTCTTCTCTTGTTGGAGACTTAATTCCTGTATTGCAGCCCAGTAGGGGGAATAAAGAAATTCCTGGGGTCTTGCCTACAAAAGCGATTGAGCTACTGTGGCTTGAGAAATAACAGTGCTCATCAGCTGAGCCCTATGACAGACTAAAATTTTATGTCAGTATCATCCAGCATCGGTGTTAACAGACTGGCAGTTCCTGTTTCTTGGATCCATGCAGGACTGAACATGAGGGAAGAAGGACATTTGCCACTCCTTCCCTGGGGAGTTAGCAACTTGCCTAGCAGTCACAGGTGCAGCAGGGAAAGTTTAGCTGTGAGGGAAGTGCTTGTTACCCCTAAACCTGTTCCCTATCTATTTCAGCAAAAAGTTCAAGGGCAAGGGAAAAGCATCCCATAATCCACATCTGACTAAGGGATGCTAGGTTAACCTAGTGCATTTATTTTGCAACTGGAGCTCGCCAAAAATGAGTGCAGGATCCATTTTTGGCTGTGCCTTTCACTTTATTGTCCATAGCTCTGCATTAGTAGATGACACCAGATAAAATCAATTTAGACGGATGCAAGTTAAACCAGTAGGACCTAAACAAATCTGTTTGTACCCCAGTTTAAATACGCTGTTTTTTATAGCTGATTTACTTGACCTCTATGCTTTTCAAGGAAGTAACTATCATAGGCATGAGTGAGGCTGCCATTTCTCTAGCCAGTTAAAACTGTCTTTAGGGAATTAATCTGCCTTTCAAAAGATTAATTTGTTGAGTAGCATGGGGGTTTGTTGGAATCCTTAAGTGTTTCTGGAATAAAGAGAAGTGGGAATTTGGAATTATGTGGTCTGCAAGTTTGGATTGTGAACATCTCATTTACACAAAGCATCCTGATGTACTGGTTTTCATTGCTAGACCACTTTTGAAGGCTCCTCTTCTAATTCAAGCTTTGCACTTGAAAGCTTCCTTCTTTACTTCATTCATTCTTAGTACAGTAATGCTGGGGTTCTTTTAAGTCCTGCTACAAAGTTAACTGTTCTTGCTTTGTAGTATGGTTTTGTTATATCTGTTAATTTTTATTTTTTGATGTTGTTAGTCAGGATTAGGAACTAAACATTTGATAAATAAAGGGCAGTGTTGTCATAACTGTAAGCTGATTTTCTCAGCAAGTCAGTTAAAAAGTCTTGGTATCTTCCTGTATATGTGTACAGTTGTAGGTTGCCTCTTTATGGCTTCCCTTCTTTTCCCAGTCCATTGATGGATGCAGCACTCATGGGTCAATTGAATCTATTGAAGTAAAAAACACTTCCGTAGACAGGACTGGGAATGAAACAGTCAGTGATGGGAAGAACTGAAAAGCTTTAGAGAGTTGTCATAGGTTGTGTAACAGAAGACTCTGTGTTTTGTAGTTGTGTCATGGAATTTGGCTTTGGCTTTGGCTTTCTCAGCCAGACCTGGCGTTCTACCTGCATCTGTGCCAACCCACTCTGTTAGACTATCTCATGTGCTCTCAGGAGCAAATATTTAAATATGTCTCTCTTCCTCTCTTGCAGCTGATGAGGCCTCTCAATTGCTTGGATGAACTTTACCGGCTCATAGGGTCCTTTATCCGATCCAAGCGCACGGCTGCCTGCGCATACACTGCGTGCAGCGCTTCCGGAGTGGGACTGCTCTCGGTGTCCTCTGAACTCTGTAGCAGGCTTGGAGCTTGTCACATCATTATGTGCAACAGTGGAGTTCACCGGTATGACAATTCTTTTTTCCTCCTTTTGTTGCAGTCAGTCATTCCATCATTGCAGGTTGGAGACTGCTGCTCCTTTAGAGATGGATCTTATACTAAATATCTAATGTCTTACACAAAATAGCGAACACACTTGGAAAATTTGCGGTGAAGTTCTAGAATTGTATTTGCGGTGACTGACAGAAACAAACAGTATAATTTTTTTGGTTTGTGCATGTGTAATGAGATTGTTCCTCATTCGAGTCAGCAAAAGGCAAAAATCTTAATTGCTAAAGCAGAAAGAGGAATGTTACCTAGATAATAATACATACTATATTGAACTCTTAACACACGGAAGGAATGCTGAAATTTGTATTTACTTTGTATGGTACAGGGAATAATAGTAGAGCTTGTTTCAAGGAAAAACGATGAAACATAAGACATATACATTTTTGCAGGTATACCTTATGATAATGAGAGGTTCAGCCTGTAGAACAGTTCATGTGTTTAATACAATACCAAAAAATAGACTGACCTATAGTCAACTGAACTTGGTCATCAACTCAAAGAAATTTTAATAGACAAAAATATATATGACAATAGTGTCATCACAGAGCTCTCTAGTACTTAATCATATTTGTCACAGGCAGCAATATATTTATGCTCCAGCTGGGCAGATCACAATTTTTTGGTACCTTGTACCAAAAAAGCAAAGACTACAGTTGGAGAGGGGGAGAAACCCCAACAAACAAAAGAGCTAACATAACAAATAATCTGAGCTAAAAATATGCTCTTTTCATAAGAATTCCAAGCTGTAGATCAGGGGTAGCAGTATGTTAAAAATGCTGCTTAGTTTCTGATCTATGCAAGTCCTTATTTTGGCAGACTTGGCTACCAATACCTTGCGTTAGAATGAACATTACTTTCTTCTCATTTTAAGTAATATCCTTTCTTCAAAAGAGTTTGGAGGAGAGGAGAATAAAAAAGGCCATTGCAACATAAGCTGCAATGCAGATAATCAGGCATGAAAAAAAGGAAAAGCTCCATATACAGCCAAAACAATTCAGTTGTGTAAAGACAGTGTTTGCCATTTGAGAGTTGGCAACAGACTATTTGTGTTACTCTCTATCAATGATAGCAGTGTACATAACATACTGTATACTATACTTAATTTTAGGGAATAGCAGGAAAAAGCTTTGTTATGTAACACTAGTCAATATATCAGATGAAGATAGAAATACTATATAGCATGGGCTGTTGTGACACTGTTGTTTCAGAAGACCATTAATCTCTACAGCTTTTCTCTTTGTCTTGCTTTCAGTTTCATGTCTTATGTGATCAGAAGAGACTTCAGACATAATTCTGACAGGGTGTTTTTAAGCTGAAAAAGACTGCCTCTGGGTTTCATCACCATTTCATGAATTTGTCTGTACATTTGTGTCAAAAATTCTGATCATTAAAGACTAAAGTCAGAATAACTTTAACAGCCCAAATAAACTATTACCCTGCAGTGTATGGGTCACAAATTATTCAGAATAATTTGGTGACTGAGTAAGATGTGGTTTGCTTAAATCTGAACATGAGTTGTTCTAAGATGAAAATAAATTAGTCATCAAATTTCTGCTCAAAACTAGGGCTAATTCAAAGGTATAAACTCTTAAATGTCTATTTAAGTATATTTAAAAACCACAAAAAATTACAAAGGCAACATATTGGTTTTAAAGACAATTTTATGAGCATGGGAATGGGATTTAAGTGTTACATGTGGGTTTCCTTCTAGATGTTAAAGGATTCATCATCATCTATTTACATAAAGCAAAGGTGCAAGATGTTTCCTGTAAAGCATGACTAGTTCTACTTTACAGTGAGTCCATTTGAGTTTCGGTACAAGATACTGCTACTTCATTTGTGCATTAATACTGCCTTTGTGGCTACCATCTGTTCAGAGAAAAAAACATCAAATCTTGGCATTATCAGAGATATTTCAAGATAGGTCCTCCAGGAAAAAGGAATGGACTAGTTAAGAATTTTTATAGGTACTCAGGGGTTTGTACCTGGAAGTTCAAAGAGAGAAGAAAACTCGTGTACTTAGAGACTAGAAGGGATTCATTTGCTCTTCTAAGGGAAAATAAGCCCCTTTAAGTGGTAAAAGCTGAGAAAGTTTTTTAATAACAGTTTCCTGAAACTACTGTTGCACATGCAAACTGGATGGATGAAGAAGCTTTTGCTTAGCATTTGGAGTCATAATAAAAAACTATATACTATTATATACTATTTTCTCTTTCTGGTCTCCCTAGACCACATCTCTACAGCCCAGAACTACATGGGTCTTGCTTTGTGGCATTCTGAAATTGCCTTTTCCCGGATAGAAAGCTTGCTTTGTTTCCAGCTAGTAGGTTTGCTCAGTGATTTTTGTGCCCAGGATTCCTAGTGGTAAATTGTGCAGTGTTTTTGTGAACCTACTCCCCTTGTCGCTCTCAAAGTGAAGCAGTCTTACAGCAACATGAAATCCTGTGAGGAGGACAGAAGAGGAGAGTAAGATGCTGGATGTGATCAAGTGCTGTAGGCTCAGAGGATTTTGCTTTATGCCTGCAGTCTTGAAGGCTAAATTCTTCTGTTTGTTGGAATAGCATTCAATCAGGGCAGATAATTTTGAAAAATAGTGCTTCTTAGCTTGTAAGCTAGTTCTTTAGAGTTCAAGCTACTAATTTTCAGGTAGAGGGAATATTTATCTCCGGTAGTATTCAGCAGTGGATCTGGCTTTCTGTGTTCCTAGAAACAAAACACTGTGAAGTCCAGGATTTTGATCAGTTGCAGAACTTCACATTTTATAGGCCCAGATCAATGACTCATGACTGTATTTAAACAGATACTAAATGTTAATTTAACTTAATGTGTTACTAGACCACAGATACTAGATGAGTTGAAAACTGGTATTATCTACAGATGCTACCAGATAAACAGACGGGGGAAAGATGTGAATTGTTCTTGCAGATTAAAATTTTGAAAATCTACTCATTCGTCAGTCTTTCCAGCTTAAAATGAAGCTCAACTTGGAGCAAGGCTCCTCCATATTTTCTTTTTAAAAGCCCTCATTTTAGCCCAGTTTCTATGATTGGTATTTAAGGAAGCGAATGTCTGAGAGTCTGTGGAAGAGTACAGGGTGCTCTACTCATCACTGTCTTTCTTTTGTTCATAGGGAGTGGGAGCTGAGCAAGGCATTAATCTGTCAAAGTTTAAATATATTTAATAGAATTTAAATATATATATATACATATATATATGCCTTCCCTCACTCAACTTACCCATCTCTTACTGAAATGACTGGAGAGCCTGTTCTGTGTTCCCTCATATTAGGTGTCATGGATTGACAGGGGGCAGGGGGAGGTTCTGCCACTGCTCCTACTAACCGGAAGCAAGTCCCAGATAGCTTGTGAGGGAGGCACTGGGTGAGAGTCCAATGCAGAAGAGGCCAAGAACTATGAAACAGCAGCTTTGTCTGCTTTGACAGTGATTGCTGATCTCTGGATCAGCAGTGTCTTGGTTTCTGACTTCTCTGTGATCCATATTAAATTGCTTTTTACGCTGCACTAGGCTAAAACAGCTTGACAGAGTTCAGACTTTCATCCCTATATCCAAGATAATGCTGGGGATTTTGAATTGCTGGTGATTGCTTTGCTTTGATTTTTATTATGACAATATGTTTACCAATTTACATTACAGCCTTCAATCCTATATCTATTTCAGACAGCAGTTATTTTCAAATACATTTTGAGCACCAGAAAACCAAGGATGGGGGAAAATAAGTCCCTTTAACCTTCACTGTCCTAAGTGATGTGTGAGTGCTACAAACCTCTCCTTGGATTATCATAAGCGAACATGCCTTGTTGATCAGCAAGAGGAACAGAGCTGTAAATTAGTTAAGAAATCAATAGTTTGCATTTTTATTTTACCTTTTTTATCATTCATAATTATATTTCTGCCTGCCAGCCAGCTGTCACACTGTAAACAACGCTCTGCTTTCTTTACTTGCGTTCGTTCTGTTTGAAGTTGCAATCAGTTGGTACAAATGCAGGTGATGAAAGGCACTTTTAAATTTTATTGAATCATGATTCTAGCTCCTGCTTGAGGGAGAAGAGCAAGACTACACAACGCAGACATGTCTTAGCCTCTTTCTGTGCCAAAATGAAATTAGGTGCAGCAGCTGCAGAAATCTGTTCAGGGACCATAGGCCTTACAGGCTCAAAGGAATCATTTAAAGCATCCAAATGAAACAAATCCCAAGTTTATTTAAATTTTGCATTTCCTGGAGGATCAAGAGAAAAATCTTCTATAATCTTGATGAACCCCAGAAAAATCACTGTCTTATTTTCTTTTCTGAATTTTAATTTCCCCTCCAGAAATTCTCCCCTTAGTGTTACCATCCTTCAAGCAGTGGGGTTCTGGCTGGCAGACACTTGGCTGAACGACGAGGCAGGTTTTGCCAAGGGTTGATTATGCTGTCTCCTGTAGCTGGCAGTGGTCCTGCAATCCAACTGCTTCATCTTCCACACCGCAAAGCAGAGTAGCACCATAACCTGTCCATCATGGCCACCTGCCTTTCTGTGAATCAAACGAAACAAGGTGAAAAATAGGTGCTCTGAATTTTTATTTTTGACATTCTATCATAAGAATTCTTCCTTTTAGATTCAGAAATTTTCCTGTAAGAATTTAGTTCTGAGCTCAATGAGTGCATGCTACAAAGAAAATCCTTGGAATTTTGCAGCTGTATTTAGGCTATCAACTCCACAGTAAGAAAGCTTTTGGGGATCAATGGGACTACTTTCAGGAGACAGGTTAGCACAGACTGAAAAACTAATCCATACCCTTCTCCAGCCATCTGGCCTCAACTGGGCTTTTACTCCTGCTACTTTCCCATTTAGTCAACATTCTCTTCTATTTTTTAAATGGTAGTTCTGTTATGTCTATCTACAATTAGTATATTTTTGTGATACCATACCCACTGAGGCATAAACAAACTTCTCTTTGTGTAAAATAATTTAGGATAATAGAGTAATACATTCTGTGCTGGTTACTACCTAAAAACAGTTAAATAATTTTTAAATATGTGAGATTTCTCTTAAAACAAGTAGTGACTTAGCACAAATAGTGCTATACTCTTTCTACAGTAGTAATTGTTTTAATTTTGTTCTATATTTGCCTTTCATAGGCAATCTAGTACATTTTTGCTTTGTCATCTCTGGTATATCTAATACATATACTGGATGGATTATAGTCTTTCTGTTCTCATGCATGTTTTAAATTCTGAGACACTATTTTGTTTAAAATGCAATCTGAAAATGCAGAGAAGTGCATAAAATGCAGTGAGACAGGTAAGATGGATCGAAGTCGTTACTAGTATGGATTTCAAGGTGTGCTTTTTTTTGATTTGGTCTTCTTTTAACATTATGGATGTTTAGTAGCAGGGTTGACACCCAACGCTATTACTGTGCTCTGTAGAACCATCCTTTCATGCTTCAGTTCCTGCACTATTGCCTTATCGGCAGTCCAGGTCTTTGAAACTGCTGTTTTTCATGCAAAATCTTCCAAGTTACAATAAAAATAAAACAGAACCTCTTGAACAATCTGAAATTAAAAAACTTAACCAGATGTTCTTTAATTTTGGCATGAAGAGAGGTAAGTGAATAGCCTGAATTTTTACAAGACAGGAAGTAAATTGCAATTTTCTACCAGATTTACTTGCCTGCTTACAGAGGAAGAAGCTTTTAATGGAAAGACTTGCTGCACAGAATGAGAGATAATGGCCAAAGCTGGGGTTTCAGATGCCTTTAGATTTTGTTTGTTCATTTTTCCAAGTATGACTGAAAACAAGTAAATAAAAGGCATGGATTACTTCTAATTTTTGGAAATGCTATTCTTTCATCAAGCAAAGACTACTTAATGGTGACGGTGCTTCCTTGCAACATTTCCAGCTGATTAGAGGTGGTAAGATCTTACAGGAAAAATGATTGTGAAAAGATGCTCCCTGCTGTTTTTTAACAGTGACAGATGATGTGCGGTGAAAAGAACTGCCTTTTTTTTTGTCTTAATTTTTCTTTGAAAATATCTCTGTCTTAAAGAGGTAGAATAGTTACATTTATTTCTGGAAATATATTGGATGACAATAATCTTTCAATCTACAGAAAAAAAATCAACATTACCTCCTTCATGTTTCATACTTCATTAAAAATTACTAATATTGAACCAAATACCCCTGATAAAAATATGTTTGTAACCTATAAAGGAATTCATTAACCAAGGTTAAGTCTGATACATGACTAATAGATACCTCCCAAGACTGATTCTCTGGCTTGATAAATTCATGCCATCTACTTCAGCAAGTCAGAAATCTGCTGGTAGTTTTTGTCTGAAAATATCTGGTAGAGCTGGGTTTGATTATCCTGTCATAGGATGGTGGATGTATGACTGATAAGTGAGTTGGGATACCTTTATTCTGAGGTTTGCACCACTATGTAACCACAATTGTGCCTTTTATGAATGAAAACCCTGCACACTGATGCTTAACGGATAGAAGGTAGAAAATCTCTTTAACATGGACTACATATGCCCATTCTGTGTGGTGATGGTGTATGTTCCACAGACAGTTACTGTTTGAAGTGTTGTTTTTGATTCAGAGCTGAATAAATACACTTCATGTGCATAATAATGGCTTTCTATATGTTGGACTAGCCTTCAGTGGATGGGTTCCATCAAACACTGATTTTAAAGTAGTGGCCTTTCCACACTGACAACATCTCAGCTTCACAAAGATGCATAAGGGGACTAAACCTAACTAGCTAGGTAACCTGGGACTAACCTAGTCCTGAACTCCAGCAGAGTTTACTGTAATTGTGAAATACAGGATTGTAGTTTAGTGTATGAACTTCATGCTCATTTTCTCTCTAATACTTAATGGCTGACCAAATTTACCTCTGTTGAAAACAAATTCTGTTCAGCAAAGTTTCAGTACATGGGCACAGAGAATGCAAGCTTCAGTTTTACTTGCATGGAGACATATTGCCACAAGGAGAGCAGCTTAGAACTTGTGGGACAATCTTGAATTAGGCCTGCCTATACTTTGTACACCTATTTCTTATAGTCCTGAAAAACATTTGTCCTCCTTTTTGGTTTTATTGTGTCTATTTTCTTCTTTGGGTTGTTCATCAGAATCAATGCATATTACCCAGCCATCACTATTAATTATAGACAAATGTCCCAAAAAATGTTTACCCCAAAGTGATTTACTTTAACACTAAGTTTTTAATTGCTGCATGCACTGACTTAAATAATATTTGCTCTATACACATTAATTTAAATGACAGCAGAAAAAAAAGAATACTTACAGGGTAATTGGTCTAAAAGGTGTTCAAACCATACCATCATAGGTATGATTAGCTTATGATGTACAGGAAGAAAAGTATTTAAAATAATAATGGCATTAAATTTCATGTTGAATATAAGCTTTAGATTTTAATTCGACTAAGCATACATGCACCCTTTTCATATTTTTTTCCTATTCACGTAGTCAGAACCTAATTAATTTTGACACCTCTGACTGTGGTATCTACTAAACCAATTTGTTTCACCTCATCTTTTCTACTCAGGGCATTTTTCTAAGGGATGTTTTGGTGCATTTTTGGATATAGAATGGCTGAAAGCCTAATTGAAACCTGAGAATGAATTGGATGATTTAGATTCTTTTTTATTCTGGTAACCTAGATATACATTTTGCTGTGTGGCACCTCTGTAGGTAGTGAACATAAACTCAATTTGTTTTTCCTTCCAAATGATATTAGGCAAGCTGTTGTGAAATAATCAATTTCTCAGAAAATTTCAGTCTGTATTCATATTTTACAACTACATTTTGCAGTATAGGTGTGCATCTGTCCAGCCGATTTGCAGCCTTTTAGTGAAAATCACATCCAGTCAGAAGCAAGTGGACTATTGGTGATAGAAAATGATTACATTTTCAGGCATTTTCAGAATGGTTTGATCCAGAAGTTGTTTGAAAGTTTGTATTTAATCTTCACATCAGTACTGTCATGACTGATGGGAGACTGGGGATAGCAGGCAGGAGCTGGGAGCAGCTGCAGCCCCTTCTGTTTCTTGGAAACCAAACGGATGAAATGAGGAATTCTCAGCCCAGTTGTCCTGGGAAATCCAAATGTCTCTGCTTTGCTGCTGTAATCTGTCAAGGCAGGAAATTTGTCATTCTAACTGACATAAATTCTGAGATGATGAATTTGGGTCTTTTGTTTTTCTCGCATAAAAAAAAAGGGGTGAGAGAAAAAGAGAGGGAGTCAGAACAGATTTTGATTTGTTTACACTTTATAATCTATGGCTTTGAGCTTTATGCTTCCCATAGCAGAATGTTATGAGGGTTTTTCCCCAAATATTTTCCTTGTTTGGCTTGTCTGGGCTGATTGCATTCAAATGACCAAATACTTTCAGAGGTCAGAACTGCTTCCAGATTTCTTTGTAAACTTTATTACCATCTGTTTATCAGCTCTCAAAATGCGGGAGAAAAGTGGCTTGTTACATACTGCACATATTTGCTGACAGTCCTTGATATTGAACTTTGCTCAGGCCACCAGAAGAATCTTACAAGATGGAGAATAACCAGATTTCATATTGTTTAATATAATTTTAGAAGTTACATTGATTTAAATTTGCATTTGCTTGATCTCTCCCATGCTTGGCAGCCTTATTGCTGAGGTACTTCCACTTATGACTTTTCCATGTTACCATTTGATGTTTTGTGTGTGCACTTTTTCTTTCATGGCTGGTGTCCAGGGCAGTTTGATTTGTGAAAAGGGATATGTACTAATTAAAAAACTGAAGAGCTGGGAGAAAGCACCAGTATGTAGATAAGTGTGAGTCACTTCAGCATAGTCTCATGGAAGGTTAATATGATCAGTTTTATTAGAAGATGCCATCTCACTGATCTGGTGTCCAACTAAACTGACACTGTTTGGGTGGTGTTGGTTTTTTTTTTTTTTTATTTAGAAAATAGTAGCCTTATTTCATAATCACAGGACAAAAGCCATAATCTGTAATTTAGATTTAAATCTGCCATTCATCAGACCTTTTATGTGCCATAGAAGGAACACAAAATCTGGTGATATTAAACTGCACCTCAATGAAGTAGTATATTCAAATGCAATAATTTCTCTGACGCTATTTTAACAATTTTTAACATCCGTTAATGAATAAGGTCTTTTAAAAGAGAAAATAGATGTATCTAACAAGCATTACTCTAGGACTACACCTCAAACGTAAAATGTTCTATTGAAGAGGTGTGATAATAATTAACATCATCACTGCTGTCATCATGAGTGTCTTTGCTCATCATTTCATAGGATATGTTAAAAATATTATCCTCAGAATCACTATTCTTACTTGATGTAAAGTAAGATCTTCAATTTTAGCATACGTGTTTCAGAATTGTACTGTAGTTGTTGCCTACCTCCAAAGCAGCCTCTTAAAGAAATCTTTATTACGCTGTTTTGCCCTGTCTCTCCTTTTCCCACTCTGGTTATGTCTTTATCTACACACTTGGCAGCCTTATTTCTGAATCATGGTTGGCATTGTCCAAATGGAGAGGCCTCATAATGTCCATGATCGCCAACCATTTCATCAGCTTTTGGATAGGGAGCAGCTTGGCAGTCTTTTTCAATCACAAAATTGCACTTAATTCTTCAAGATGACCTTCATTTAGAAGGTTCTTTTGTTAGTTTTGATTCATGCATGCAGAATTTAATTTTTTGGTCACTCTTAAGGGTTCCAGGAAGATGGGATTTATGGGAAACTTGACTCAGGAACTGCTTGCTTGACAGCTGTGCTTTGAGCCCATTAACACATACCTACTGAGAAACTTTTTGCCCTTTTTGTTTGGTTTGGATTATACCTGTCAAACTACATTTCAGATACTTTTGCTTTTTTCCATTGTCAGTAGAACAAAGACTCCTTTGCAGTCTGGTCTTGAAGGTTGGTTGTTTAAATTTTGGTGCTGGCAAATATTATGAGCATGTACTTTGTGCAATATTTCACTTTGCAAAGACAAGACAAAAACACATTTAGACTCATGTTTAGAATTTCTAATCTAATATTTAGCTATCTTACACCTTAATCAAACACATAACAGAAAAGATCAACACACTTTTGCCTCAAGTTAATTCTGAGGTCAGTGTATACAAGAAACTGGGGAATGAAAATTATCTCATTACCAAGGAACATCACTTAGCTTATAAATTTTTAATGAAAGGCCATTAATAAAGCTACAGATCAAATTTAGTATCTTCTACACTCACTTCTGTGAAACTTTTTGTAGTCCAGAAATTAACTTAAGCAGTATTTAAAACACGTCAGGGTTTCGGGTTTTTTCAGTAAGAAAATAAGTACAGACACATTTTTCCTCCTACAGATCTTCTGCTCAGCAAGATGAGTGTTTGATTGAAACATATTGTCTGTTCTGTGTGCATATTATAAACTATGCAGAATACTTTGGTCAGGATTTTGCCAAAAGGATGCTCAAAATTATATATTAATAATGGTTCTTAGTTTTATTATTTGACTTGAAAATTATAGCTTTTGTCAGGTTCTGCTGAGGTAGAATCCTTTTCTGTACAACCTATCCTTCTAGTTGAAGAGATTTGATGATTGCAGTACTTTGGTTGTGAAGAGAAAAATCATCAAGCAGCTTACTGGTGCAGAATAGAGCCACTCTCACCTCTTGGGTGATAGCAGCCCTCAAACATGTTCTTTCTAAAAAAGTACCTGTTTCTACTCAGGTTTTTTTTTTAATCCACGAGTTTTCTACGGCTTTGGTCTTGGCTGCATGAGAAACCAACCATTTGTTCTTGTCCTCACCATGACAAGGCAAATCAGATGGCATGTCCAAAATTACTTTCCCTACTACTTCTTGACTCGTGTGACAGCAGGTTGTCTGTCCTACAGCACAATCTTTAGCTCTGAAACTTTTCTGGTTGCTCTAACACAACAGTGACAGCCTTTCTATTAGATGAGGTATCACAAACAGTTTTTGTCCTCAAGTGTTTATTTGAGAAAGATTGGCAAAGCGGCACAGGACAGTTCATTTGAAGGAATGCAGTTTTTGTTTATTTTCCTTTTTGAAAAGGGTAAATGTCTGTTAATTTTGCACTGTGCTGATGTGCCAAGAGAATAACCAAGCTAAATTAATTGTAGGAGATTGGGATCCTGGTACCAAAGCCTTGGTCTGCTTTAAGAGTGGAGGGTGAGCTATAACATGCAGAAACCACCTAAAAAGGGATTTATACAATTACAAAAAAAAATTTTCTTGGGTTGTTACTCTCCAAGTTGTGCACTTGCCAAGCCATAGTTTTTAGTGTGGGTTTTTGTGTGTTGTTTTTTGGTTTTTGGGGGGGCTGGGATTGTTTGGGGTTTTTTTTCTTAACAACAAAACAAGACAAATGCATTTGATTGTAAGTTGGCAGGAACACTTGTTACACTCAAAATCTTAGAAACATACTGTTCAGGCTAATGCTGGCATGGGTGAGGGAGGCACAGGAGGTAGGTTTATTATTGTAATCTTTTCATTTAAAAATTTTTTTTAAAGTTGATTGATACAGAAGCAGTTATTTTAAGGAGATCTCCACTAGCAGATAGCTGACCTCTGTCCCCCGTTGCAGCTGCACTCTGAGTGTCACCCTGGAGCAGGCGATCACGCTGGCCCGGAGCCATGGGCTGCCTCCTCGCTACATCATGCAAGCGACGGACGTCATGCGCAAGCAGGTGAGATGCTCACGGCAGGGGAAGAGCTGCATGCTTCCAAACAAGACATGCAGTCATCAGAAAGGAATGACTTGACCAAGCATTTTTAAGTCTCCATCCTGCCTTGGTACAACCTTACGTCAGAATGGTCTGTTGAGTAAGACAATCTTTATTTCAATATATGTGATCCACAAAAATAACTTCAGATTATTAACTATTGTCAATAAAAAGTGACTCGTGCTGAATTAAGGGGGAGTGTAGAACGGAAGGAGAGAAATAAATACCATTGTTTTTAACTTTCCTGTCAAGATTCCTGAGGACAATGTCCTTATTACAAAATACTGTTTTTCACTCTTTGGTCATAATAGGATATTACAATTTAGAGGCTAGATTTAGATATTAGGATTTAGAGGCTATTTTGTGGATAGATAACCACCTCAACATGAACTCTTAGTGCTAAGGTATGCCAAAAATACTGGATTAAAAAGTAATATCAACAGAAAACGGGGGGATACACTTTACTGTATTGGCACAACATTTTCTAGAATATCTTGTTATCAGAAAATACTTTCAAAAGGATGTATCTTGGAAGGAATTCAAAGGAGGAACATGAATGGTCCATAGGTCATTAGACAAAGCTTATGATCTGAAGATTAAACAGCTCAGCCTGTTCAGTTGATGAGAGGTTGAGGGGGGACTTAAGCACTCCGCATGCATATGGAACATATATCCCAGCCTGCAGTAGCTTTCAACCTTACAACAAAATCATAAGCAAGAAACAGGATGCACTCAATCTTGAAGTGAAAAAGCCCCATAATTAAATGTTGTAAGAATTAATCACAGATAAGACAAGGTTCACAATTTCTGAGTTCTAGATGGCATCTAATTTATTATTTTCATTAATTTTGCTACATATTTTGTGCGGCAATCACAGTTATGAAACTGATTAAACAGCTGTACTTTACTTCTAACTTGGTATAGAGAAAAATATGCATATGCTAGATGTGACCTTTAGTCTGTTAAAGCAATTTTGTGGACAGTCTCAAACCATAGATTCACATCAGTTGTATGTAAGTGTTGCTGCTGAGCATGGGTACATCAGAGTATTTAGTCTCATTCCTTTTTATACTGGGCTTTCACTTATTTTGGTGTATAAATGATGTTTCTGTGGTGAATAAATACCCTTGAGGTTCTTGAATCAGGTCATGTACATCTGCTCAGAAATTTTAGCATTAATTTCACTTGAAAAGAAAGCTACTGCTTTATATGGATAAACTTGCATGTATAGGTTGATATGTCTGCTCCTGAATTTCTAGACAAAAGGCAGACCTGCATATTTTGCAATCAAAAAATATGGTTGTAGGGGTTTGCATAAATCTACTTGTAGGATGTGTTCTGTCAAAATGTACATTTTCAAAATACAGGTCCAGGCCATTTAAAAAAATGTAGATTCATTTTTGGATTTTCTACAGTTTATTTAAAGAAAATGAAAGACAAAATGAAAGAAACTCACATGGTTTTGAGCAGCTGTAGCTGTACTTGCTCAAATACAGTTGTGAAAAAAGGCCTTTTGGTTAGGCTACATGTTTTGAAGTAAAACAGCAGGTGATCAATAGCTGTTAAAGGTACCATATCTCAATACCACACACAGACACTGCAGAAAAGTGTATATCTAGACTTTTTTCACATATTCTTTTTCTTGCAGGAAACCACTATGGCATTTAATGGAGTAATAAACTTTTGTTGTAATTTTAAATCAGTCTTAGAGTTCTGTAGTAGAAATATAACCCTCCATTAAATTCTAAATGTTTTGGGGTAATTTCAACAACACACTACGGTATTTTCTAGAAACCTGTTTGGATTTGATGTTTAAATTATCTGTAGGATTTAACTTCAGGATCATAATGCAGGTCATAAAACTTGGAAGAAAAAAAAATGAAAAGGCTTCTCGGGGCTTAATGCAGAACATTTAGTTAAGGGCAATGTATGTGCCTTTTCCACATAAAACAAACAAACAAATTTGTTATCCCATTTACACACTAAACCTTTTGTGGAATAAAGATATCAGCAGGGAGGTGCAAGTCAAAGGACATCTATTCCATCTGTTACTCATCAGCATTAACTCCTATCAGAATCAGTTTTCCACGAGAGGAAGTTATCTTTATTCATAGCTGATATGTTTCCCAGCTTGGTGCACCACTACTGAATAACCTCAGACACCTGATTGGATGGATGACCTCAGGAATGATTTTACTTTTTTTCTAAATTGAATAAGATCAAGATTATGTTTAACAAGACTAATAATAGCTCTGACTGTATTGCTGGAAAAATGTTCAGAGTAATTGTCTTGTCAGTTATAATAAGATAACAAGCACCTGATCTGTGAAAACTAAAGAAGAGAGACCAACTTGTGAGAGTGGGTATGAACTTGGGTCTGTGGGATGCCTTTAGTTAAGTGGTTTTGATTTATTTATAAAATAAAAAATTTGTCAAAACATCCCAATTATCTTTTGGTAACATTTTTACTTATGTATATACTCATGTAAACATCTGCACATATAAAACACTATGTAAAGCATCCTGACAGCAGTGTGGCTTCAGGATGCAGCAAAGAGTGGAGAGGATGGAGGCCTAGGAAAGGAGCTGCAGGAGGGCAGACAGCTCTGAGGAAAAAAGGTAACTAAAAGGTTGATAAACAGAAAAGGCCAGAAGAGAATTTATGTTGTCTTTTAAGTGAGTAATCATATTTTCATGCCTTTTTGAAAGTATAATAACAGCACTATATTTTGAATAATTCTCGTAAGAACTGTACTGATTTAGACCTTTTTGAACAAGTCATAAAGAGAATCTGTACTCTTTATGTGACTGGTTCTTGCTATCCTTAAATTAGTGTGTAGCTTGAAACTAAACCCATAATTTTTAAACATGGCAATGAGAATACTAGTTCATATAGAAGAGTCCAGATTGCTGGTGTTTCAGACCTTCAGACTGCTCTGGCAGTACTGGTATGCACGGGGTAGCAGTCTAGAGTCATGTAGCACATCTCTCCCTTATGAGACAAACCCATGAGACAAACAGTGTCAGTTAAGAATATAATTGTATAAATTAGCAGTATATTGAAATAGAAATGGTATAATGATGCTCAGTGGTGATAAAAAGGTTTAATGTAGCAAGTTGCTAGTAATTCTTGGGGGCTTTTCCTCAAAAGAAATAAGAATCTAGTGGTTTTAAGTAAGGTCTAATTTGTGCCGCAACTAAACAATAAATTACATGATTATATAAAGCTAGACTCCTTTTTAAATCAATGCATTTGATTTATTATGTGAGCAAGACACTAAAATTAGTTTGTCTAGTGAGTGATGTGAATAAAAATAGGATGGTTTCATTCTCAGAGGTAGTCACAGCACTGATGTCCAGGATCAGAATGTGATTAATTTAGATAGTTTTTGCAAGTATATGTATATTCTGGCTCTCACTGCTGTTAATCATATGCCAGTCTCAGAAGTCTGTCATGGTGAGGTTTCTTTATTATGATAAAATTTTAGAAAATGGCACTGAAAAAAGGCCACTGGAGGTGCTGACGGTCTGGACTCAACATGTCTGAGTAACCAACAGCTATCCCTATGTCATTCCTGACAGACATTTGTTGTATCTGTTCTTAACCCTCCGGTAGTGGGGACTCCCGCACAGTGCTTCCCATGTGGTCTGTTCCAGTGTTTTCTTAACCTTTTCATTAGGATACTTTACTTCATGCCTCATTTAAGTGGCTTTTTTCTTCTATATTTTTCCCCTACAATTCCCATTTTCTGTCCAGTATACTGTCCACAGACTTAGTGACCAGATTTTCTTTCCTATTTAGCAGTAGACTTTTAACATTTTGATTGTTTCCAGAAATGGGGCATCTAGCATACTCTGGCCAACCTGTTCCTGTGTTACCACCCTTATAATAAAGTATTTCTTCCTTATATCTATTCTGAATCTACCTTTGTTTAGTTTAAAACCATTACCCCTTGTCCTATTGCTACAGCTCCTAAAAAGCTTGCTAAAAAGTCTGTCCCAAATTTGATTATCATTTCCCTGATAAACCATCGCTTGTGTATACAGGAGAAATCAGTTCATCTCATCTGTAATTTTTCAGGTGAGTTTTCTTAACTAATTATTCTCCCCATTCTCCACTGAACTCTTTTCAACTATTTTATTAAAGATGAGAAGCATCTCTGAAGAATTACAAATAATCTTGCAGGACTTTTTGATTGAGCAATAAAATAGTAAATGAAAATCAATGTAGATTACTCTTAAGTGAAGGACACTGGGGAAAAAACAAACCCTAAGTTCACATTCAAAATAATTGACTGTGAGCTTGCCATTCCATTTCATGTTCAAGACCTCAGGATATGAGGAGAAAACATCAGCTCAATTTGCAGTAGTTATCAGTAAAGCAGAAGTTATAATGGTTTAGGCAGGGATAGATGACAAAATAGAAATCACGCTGTCATGACCCTGCATTTTTAATTATCTGATGTTCTTATCCCTTCCATAAGGATATAGCATAATGTAAAAGATTCAGAGAAGGTCAGAACAAAACTTAGCAATGGCTGGGAAAGGTTTATAGACAGAACAGACCGAAAGACAAAATAATGTGGGACTGTTGGGACTGTTCAGCTCCATGAAGAGGGATAACAGACTTCTAAAGAAGACGGGTTACAGGTAGGGATAGGAGCAAGGGGTAATGGCTTTAAAGTGAGAGTGGGCTTAGACTGATTCTTTATTTTAGAATAAATTTTAGACATTAGGTTTAGAAAAAATTCTTTACTGTGTGGGTGGTGAGGCACTGGAACAGGTTGCCCAGAGAAGCTGTAGATGCCCCATCCCTGGAAATATTTGGGGACAGGATGAATGGAGCTTTGAGCAACCTGGTCTAGGGCAAGGTGTCCTTGCCTATGGTGGGGGGTTGAAACTAGATGATCTCTAACATTTTAGCAACCCAAACCATTCTCTGATTCTTGATGTAACGAGCTAAGACTGTACCAAAGATATGGATCTTTCACAAGAATGTTAGTGATGTGAATTTATTACTGGGTACGAGATGAGATGGGAAAGAAGAGAAGAGAATCACTAAAGTTGATGAAATACATACTTGTTGACGAAGAGAGGAAGTATTGAATGACTAATGACTCAATTCCGGAGGAGTTTCTGGGGAAAGACGTATGTTTGTCATGGTCGGTAGTTATGCTCCTTTGCAATCATTGGAGACAATCTTACTGAGATAGATGCAGCTCTAGTAAAATAATTTAATATTCTGTCTTAAGTTTTATAGGTACTCTTGTTATTTTTTCTACCTTTATCACCACTTTTTTCCTTAAAGAAATGTAACAACACAGTATTTTTTGTGGCACATGTTGATTTACATACAATCTGAGAGCCTATCTGTGTGTAAACAGCCAGCCTTTTTCATATTTTGTTTGAGCCCATGACAATGAATTAATATCTTCTCAATTACCTGTGTACCTGATTTCAGTCAAATGAAAGATCTAGTCTTCCTCTATGTCTTGAACCAATTATTATACCTCTTTTACATCATGTGCATCTGGCACTGCAGCTCTGTTAGAAATGCAAATTATCTTTAATGCTTTACATCAATTTAAGATTACTGTAAGAATTCTGAGGTTATACATTTTATTCCTGTATTTTCTCCTGAATTTAGGTAGTACAGAAGGAGAAACAAATGCAGTCAGTATATTTATTATTGACAGAACAAGTAGTTTCCATCTCCTCTAAAATGATAGAAAACCTAGTAAGTCTAATAGATATGTCTTTATTATGACTACTTTACATCAGTAAAACTACACTTTAAAAGCTAGACCTCATCATTCAAAAAGAAATTTTACTAAGTTCTTTGATATGTGTAAGCTGGTATGTTTGCAAGAAGAGGGTGTTTTTCACACAACAGTTCATGGTATATGAACATTGTGCATGTTTTATCCACTTCCTACTTACTGGATGAGTCAGTGAGACAAAAGCACTTTCATTACTGCTTTTGAAAGGATCAACTGAGGTAGAAAGAGACCAACTTTTCTTTTGACCCTGCTTTAAGAAGGGTTGTTAGGCTAAAAATCTCAGGAGGTTCTGGGCTATTTGTTTTGGGGTTTTTTTGTGATTCTTTGATTATAAAGGAAGATCAGGACCTCCATTTTTCTAAACCTTATTTATTTCCTCAATTTAGGCAATTTTTTTAGTTTTATTTAGTATTTTCATAGGAAATTATCTGTAATATTTGTTTGTTCAAAAGTTCATAGGAAATAAGTGAAATTTCAGAAAAGAACTTTATTCATGACCTCTACACGGAACGGTGACAAAAATCAAACAAATTGAAATAAGATGTGTTTGGATTGTTTTAAACCTTAAGTGTTAACTTTTTTATGAATCTCTTTTATATTAGCAAGATATATATATGTGCATTTATTTAGTGACAAGATTTTTATTTCTTTATTGCTTTAACTTTTTCCTCACCTTAGAAGACAATAGTTGTTTTGGGAGACGAAACATATGTGTTAATTAATTACAATAAATATTTATGTTCATCTACAAAGCTCATAAAATTTCCTAATTTGTTGTGGGATAAATGAAGCAAAATTATTTTTCTTCCACAGGGTGCGAGAGTACAAAACACAGCCAAGAACTTAGGAGTGAGGGATCGAACACCACAGTCTGTGCCAAGGTAACTGATTCTTTGTGTCCTAGACCATGATTTTTTCTACTTTGTGCCAAATTCAGTCCTAGCTTCTCAAAAGCGAACAGTAAACATTGACTATATTATGCTCTAGCTCATAAGATTTGGCTCTTAATGTACATAAAATCAGTTGCATTCATAGCCATACAATTTTACTTCAAGTGATTAGTTGCAGAAGTCTAGGCTATGTAGCACTTCAAAACATGCCCATTTTTGAAAAATGAAACGTAGTTCATGTTAATTATGAAAACACTGGAGTAAGTCCTTCATCACTTGTAATATTTATTGGGTTTGGGTAAATACTCTTAACTAGATCCATAACCCCATTTTAATGAAATACTGTACTGCAAGTATCTCAGCAAAATCGTGTTCTAGTTGCATTTGGGGATGATGTAGTCTTTCTTTGTCTCTTTCTGAAACATGCATTACAATGAAAAATGAGCTATTCTTTGTTTATCCAGCTTTTTAATGTTGTGATGGATTGCAGGTACCTGAAACGTTTCTTTATTTCTAAATAAAATATTTTTATTTATACTTATAAATAAAAATACCCAAACAACCATGCTCTTAATTTGATCTTAAAATGGTTTTAGTAATCCAGAACTAATTTAAATTGGGTTTTACCAATTTAAACATAATATTTTGTTGACTAATGAGAACACATTGAATGAGCTAGACAGATATGTGAAATATGTAACAGATCCATTATGGTGCTTAAATTTCAGTAAGGAAACAGGGAATTAGTAAAACCTGATAGAGATGACCCTGTGAATGTGATTAGCTTAGAGGCAGTCCAGGACCCAAGATCCCTGATCAGCTGTCTTGCCTTGTGGGAACCCATGGCAACAAAGTAGCACTTTGTTACATTAAAAGCAAATAAAGCATTACTGGGAGAAGACTTTTCATACTTTGAACAGTAAGATTTGGGCTTTCTCCTTCATGACATAATTCTGGAGACAGCCAAAGAAGTTTTGCAACCCAAACTTTTCACATTCCAACATGACAGAGCATTTATCTAGATTCAGAGCTTTTGTGATAAAGGAAAAATCTAAGTTCTCAAAAATAGAAACTTAGCAAGGAGATTTTTTGGCTTTGCATCTGTGGAAAAAGACTGCCTCTTTCCAGATGAAACTCCCATAATGTAGCTGTAAAGAGCTGAAGAAGAATTATAACATAGAATAGACAGATGTACCCAGCACGCTTGCCAGTCAGCATCAATAGCAATATCACAGGAATATCCCAGACCTCAGTGGTCGAGGCATAGGATGCCCAAGTCAGAATAGTCATCAGCAGGATACTTTTGGTGTACAGCTAAACAATACTATGGGTTCTCAGTTCTCTGCTTTGAAAACAATTATATATTTGGTTTCATTTAACATCACTTGACAGGATTCTCTTGTTCTCTGTAGCTGCCACAATTTCTGTGTTTTCTCAGCTGATCTGTTTGTACCATCTCAAATAGTGGTTCCATGTATCATTGACCCAGAACAGGCTATTTCTGCTCTATAGCATCTTCAGCAACTTTAGATCCTTAGGGGTTTATGCAGCCTTATTGTTAGTTTGCTTCAGAATTCCTTTATACCGCTTGTTCTGAAGACAATCTTAATGATTACCACTTTAACCTGAAGAATACACAGACCTTAGTACTTGGGGCTGAGGTTTTCTGCACTTTGCTCCACAGAAATTAGATACTGCAAAAACATCATCAAGTATTAACCCCACTGTAATTGCTTGGATGGGATTCTGACTGTAATTTTATCTGTCTTCTGCCAGCTTTGAATATTACTGCTTTATTATGCCAGCAGAATCAAATAATTCAACCCCTGTTTATTCTTTTCTGCTTTCTTGTCTGTATAGAGATCAGACCATCTTATCCTCTCATCAGTATACAAATATGAGATATATGTGTATTGCCTTATATATGGCTCCTAACAGATATTTTGGTGTCTGCACAATGTGACCTTAAAAGATTGTGATTCTGAATCTGCCACATGACTATGTGGAAGAGCCCAGTGATCTTCAGAACATGTTATGGTGGAGATTTCTCTTTGTTATTCCTTCAGTGATACATTTTCCCAGAGGAATATGTGTAATCTCCAAATGAGATCATGTCTATTGCTAGTTCTAGTTGCTGTGGTTTCAGAGGAGATCCTGTATGCTGGACAGGAGTACAGAACAAGGGGTGTGAGGTCAGAATGACTGCCTTTTATTTTCAGTATTTCTCTCATTAGGGTAAAGTTTGAAACACCTGTTATTAACCCCTTCTGCAGGGACTTGGTTATTAGAAGTCCAAAAACCTTTATAAAATCAGTGGCTATTTCAATCTGTACTGAGGTAGTCATTTGAACCAAATCTTACTGTTGTTGACTTCCTCCATGAAGAAACAAAGGAGAGAGAGTTTCAAATCTGCGTGCTAGTGTCACATATCTGACACCTGTCTTAGGTGCTTCAAACAGCATCAGTTCTTCAGGGAACTGTTTTCAGAGTGAGGTTTGACTTGGCCAAGACAAAACAGAATTGGAGGCAATTACATTCACCAAGCAGATTTTCCAATTGAGAAATCCAGGGCAACAACTGATAATTGAATTAGTGAAGGGATCTTCAGTGCAGAAATATGAAAACTTTTCTATATTGAAATGTGTTTATAAGACTGCTTATAGATACATGTTTTAATGATTCCACTTTCAATGTAAACAATAATGCTCACAAAGAAGATTTTATCGTTTTACATTGATGGTATTAAACTGAATTCAGTACGTTTTGTTTTGCAGTGAAGAAAGATGTAGATTTAGTTTGTGTTCCTTAAATTTACTCATCTTAATGTAATGACCAAGCTCTCAGAATAATTGCTTTGTTTTTTTGTCATTGTCAGATTATACAAGCTGTGCCAGCCACCACCACCTGTTGGAGAAGAATGAGGAGAACTGCTCCAGAAAACAATCCAGTAATGGCTTTTAGGATACTGGGACTATATGACAAAAATCCAACTGCACTATAGCAGTATGTCCCTGCAGCTTTGATAAATAAGAAAAAGAAATCTTTTACTCAGGACAAAGAAAGAAATACCCTAAATATTACCTAGTGGCACTGAAAAATGTCTTCCCAAAAGCATTTCTGAAATCTGTGCACTCCAGCCTTACACTAGTAGAATAGTACTCTTCCTTGGGAATTTTACACTGGAATCAGATTATTTGATGTGTCTTGTTCAGCCACATGATAAGTATAGCCAGCAGCTTGAAAACAAATGTCTTGTTCAGAGGCAATGTCTTCACTTGTACACTATGCAGAATGTGTTCTTGTAGAAGCCTAGATAAACTAGGCTTGATAATGAGCATGCACTTCATATGGGGCCCTTTGCACTTGATAAAACTCTTTTTCCTGTCATAATTTCTCAGAATGTTGACATTACTGTTTCAAGGATATAATGTTAGGTGAGGTTTAAAGACGGAAAACTCATCTCAGAATTGTGTTTAATGGCTGCAGGCAGCTGCTATGGATGTGTGCTTGTAATCAGTAAACTCAGCCATGTCTGAAACAGTGCTTGTCACACTGCTTTGGAAGGACGACCTACGTGGCATTAGGAGTACCTAATGGTATGGCATAGAAGGTAAAGTTCTGCCCTTTTGCAGCTGCCATTATAATGAAGGAGAAGGATCAGCTTGATCTTCATCCAATGTTATGCTGAATTTCAGACTCTAATGGATATTTTCCATTATTACATCTCCGTATTTCAGAGTTTTCCAGAGCAGTGTATGTTCTTCTACAGCACTACACTAACAAATCTACATAAGGCAGAGATGAGTCAGTATTGTTAAACTGGAAATGACTGGTTTAAGTTAAAGCATAGTTTGGGGTTTTGATGTTTTATGCTACCATTTTCCACATTTTGTCAGAATTGTTTTGTACAGCATCTCAGTTCTTTGAAGTGGTAATTGTTATAGATTTATTTTGAAATTGTACTATTTAGAGAGTCCAGGGAGAATTTATCTGCATTTGGCTGTTCTTTTGGCCAAAGAATTTTCAGAGAAAATGCCCCCAAATGAGGATTTATATATGAACACATTAAAACAAAAACTGTATTCTGAAATAGTTTTACTTGTAGCAGCAGCTATGTATTCCATTAGGGCAAGACACATACTATTTGAATAAAATTTATTTTTTGTACAACAGCGCCTGTAGTTATGCTGTAGCAACCAAACCTCACAACATAATTTTTGCATATGATCTAAATATTTATGAATCCATCAATCTGCAGTGAAATAAGTGAGAATTCAAAAGGATCTGTACTCTTGAAGAGAGTGGGTTTTTTTATAGAGGATATATAGGGAACTTGTTACTTTTCTCCAAAGGAGGAATTAGAGCTCCTACCTTTTTCAGTATTCTAAATGTTTTTACACAGACCTTAACTTTGCTAAGAAAATAAATATTTTTATATATCCACAGATATATATGTCTGTGCATATATGTACATTTCAGTATGTATACATTTATGTCATCATATCAATTACTGGTCCTACCATAAAAATAGAATGTTTGCCTTAAACTATGACAAAGACATGTGGTAATGAACACTTCAGTAACAATTTCACCTTTGTGCTTTACAGTTTATTCTCTTTCGTAGTTACTGGAAGCTATTGAACTGTGATCCTTTTGATTAAAAAAACTTAATACACAAAACCAAAGTCCAAATCAGAAAACAAAATTTCACTTTTAAAGACTTTTCTCTAGCATGACCTAATGCTTATACATAAGAAAGAGTTATGTTTTCTATAATTGCTGTTCTAGTCAGGATCTCATACTTTCATATGTGTTTCATTCAGAGCAGCAGTATTGGCTACAGTAATTCCTGCTCCAGGCAAAAGCACCAGTAATTTCAGTTTCTGCTTGTCCAGACATCGTAAGTACAGAGAAGCCATAAGCACCTCAAGCCAAGGGTGTGCCGGTGTCAGCCTGGCTCTGAGCTCACATCTTCCTGTGAGGTTTCCCCACATGAGGTTTGATTTACTATGAGGGAAGTCAGCTGTTGGCTGCATGGAGCTGCTGAGCCTGTATACAATAAAATAACCTAGAGGACAAAATCTGTTGCATGCACATGCATTATTGTAACTAGTCATCTTTTTTTTTATATAGCATTGAAAATGGTAGGAGTGCAAATACTCCAAAATAATCTCCCTGTATAATATGATCCCTGTTTCGTTTTGTTGTTGAAAGCATGGGGTAATAGGCATTTGTAAGGGACAAATACTTGTAAGTCAGTCACTGGACAAAATTCTTTAGCTGTTGTTTTATGAGTGTGCATCAGAAATCTTGACCTCTTATTTTGGTATCTAACTTATGGTTCTTTATTCTTTTTTGCCCCTTGAGACAGTTTTCAAAAACCTATTCAGCATTATGAGCTTTATTAGTGGCCCATACTGCAAAGTAAAATATCTATTCAGCCTGGTATCAAAGGAGCTGAGAAACTTAAGCTCTGGTTTTCTGGGATTACAGATAGCGCATAAAAATATGATTCCACAGTAACACACAGAATCACGGAATCAATCAGGTTGGAGAAGATCTCTGAGATCATTGACTTCAACTTATAGATCACCGAGTCCAACCTATTTTCAGAGGAAATGGGGCAAAAATGTCCCACTTACCGTCTTTTAAAAGGAGGGGCCTGATTTATCAAAATGTTCTTCAAAGCCTGTATGAAGCATTGTGTATTTTTTCAGACTGTTTTTCTTGTCCCTCCGTTTTCAGAGCACACCTCACATTCTAACATATTGACTTCTAATAACACCAGATGGACCTTGAATAAGTCCATTTTTAAAATATAAATTTACATAGGTTCATTAAAGCTGTTTATCTTGTTCGGTATATATATAGGATGTATTTATTCCTTATACAAGGTGCACTTGCAGAGTAAAAAAAAATATCCATTCTCATCACAGTATGTTTATCCTCTTATAAATTTTTAAATAGGTCTTCTTGTCACAGGTGACAAGAAGAGATGACCAAGAGTGATGATTTACAAGAATTGTATCACCTATAGCTTCTTAAATCTTTGTTTGACAGAAATAGGCTGTGTAGCCTTTTTTCACAATAATGTCTTGTACTGGTTTAGGGAAAGCATTCTGTATGTAGTTTTTACTTTTTCATCCAAGACAAATGTAATTCTTCTGGGAATAAATTCAAGGATCTAGAGGCATACATTACCAAATACTACCATGATTCAGTGCTAGTCTGTGGGGGATATATAGGTGATTTAACAGCTGGGAGGGGAAGGTTACAGGGCAAGGTACAGCTGAGTTGCCATGAGTTGCCATAGCATTCATGCTTGGAGAAAACATAGATTTTAAGTAGAGCTGAGGATGTTTGGCCTATCTTTGTAACCATTATCTATGAATAATAGGATGTTCAACAGTCCTTAGTCTATGAAATAGCCATTGATTCAGTCTAGTTCCCCAAATTAGTTATTTTTTAATGCCTATTTTCCTTGTAGATTGTAAATGTAAATGAACATAAAATGTATATAGTCCAGTTTTTCAATGTCAAACTTCATGTTTAGAGATCCATTTTAAAGTAAATATTCCTGCTGTCAGATGAAGCAACCAACCAATTTCATGTCTACTGAGAGAGTTGGAATCTTTAGTGGCTTTTTGGGTAGATTTCACTGGGTTTTAGCAAATGCATCAGGTTTTTGGATTAGTTTGCATGTGTTTATTTTAATGCTGTCAGTAGTGGTCAGAACTGCTCTTCTACTCGTTTAGAGCCAAAACCATTAAACTTCAGTCAACAAGGATTTATAGTAGTCATACTTAATTTCATTTGTTAGAATCCTTTAATGGAAAAAAATGAACCACTTTTATTGATCTGTTTTTAGCCAGAGAAATTCACAAGCAAACATGTTCTATTAATTCATTGTCAGATGTAGAGTGTGTGTGTGTGTGTGTGTGTGTATGTATTTAAGACAATTGCCTGAATGTGAGTATACACATCATGGTTAAGCATGATGCTCAAAAAAGGAAAGTGTCTTTCATTTATTTTCATTTAAATGAGAAAATCAGTAACTGTAGTATATATCTACATATTGTTCTGTACTCTTTACTTTACAGCTCCTTCATGGATATGTCTGCCAGCATTTTATGCATATTTTGCACCATTTTTGTTTAACATTATGAAAAGAGCTAATGCATTGCCTTACGTATTTTATCTCTGTACTTGTTGATAAATGCAGGTAGTGCTTTTCTAATTGTACTCCAACAGTATTCTGGCATTGGTAAATTAGATGTGCAGTACATACCTGACTCAGGATATCTGGATTTTTCATCATTAGGTTTTGAAGTATAAAAAGATACTGAACTCATATTTTTGTATGCTGACAATTGTGTAGGGTTTTTTTGTATACTGTATATATCAACCAAGTTTTCCTAAAGAAAATTTATTATTATGAATGTTTCCCTTTTTCTGCTAGAAGATGTTTCTTTAAGTTTTCTTGTTATGTATGTATAAATGAATATACAGCATGCACAGTCACGCAGATGTTAACACCAGTGAGAAATTTCAGATTGTCCAGAGGCTAATAGAGTTTTTTCTTATGTTCTTCTCTAAAAAGAATATCTCCATACTAGAAATTTATTTTAGAAAAAACTTCTACTTCAGTTTGAAAGTCCAATAGTGTGCTCAAAGTAGTTGGGACATTTCTGCTAGTACTTAGATTTGGACTTTCATGGGAATATCCATGACATCTTGTGTGTGTGTATGTGTGTCCTATCTGCAGTACCATACGCCAGATTTAAAAGACTAAGCAGCCTTATTAACTTCTTTGTACCCTGTATATATTGTATGTATTTGGTTATACTCGTGTTACACTTTAAAAATGAACTTAATTTCTGCATTGAGTATTGCACACATTTTTCAAATTAAGAATATATTTTGTAACATCTCATTAAGCACAAGAGACCATTACTGCTTTGAAATATTATGTGTAAGTACAGCCATATACAGAATGTCTCAGTCAGCTTTTGTTTGAAAACAAACTAGCAGTTCTGTGGCTAGTTGAGTTTATTGGAAGTAACATTTGGAATTAAAGATCCTTGGAACACGGATTTAAATTACTTTTTCCTTTATTTTGTAAAGTGCCTCTGTAGCATACTTTGAATCAATTACTATATTGATTATGGGTAAAACTAATACTGTATACTTTAAATCTATGGTTTATTTTTTTAGTTACATAGTAAAGACTGGAATGGTAACAATGTATTACAAAATGTCAGACAGCAATAAAAACATTCATACTATGGCCACTGCAAACCTCTTCATTTGTAAGCAAGAAAGAATTTGGGAGGGAGAGGGTTGGGGGTCTTTAGCCTTTTCAATGTGCCTGCCTAGGAATTCCACTGCAGGAGAACAGAAATTAAACTTCTAGAAATAAATGTTTATAATAAGAACCTCTTCTGCAAACCCAGGCCCAACCTAGGCTCACTGCTGGTAATTGAAATATATCTTTATCACCACTGGAAAACTGAGCCCTGCATGAACAGTAGCCCCTGGCTTTGGGCAGCTGTACTTTTTGAAGGCTGGAAGAAACACAGGCATGAAAATATCACTTTCTGGCCCCATGGTGCCATCACTGTTCCACAACGCTCTGAAACATCCACCATTTCTGCACTTCTTTGTCTGAAGAATTTCTCCTTGCTGCTGTGCACAAGAGTAATCAGACAAGCACAGTGTGGAGTGTTGTAGTTCTTGTACTAAAAAACCACCTATAAATGACTGATCCTTTAGAGGGATCTTTTGGGATGCTAGGGGGTTGAGGAGTTGCACTTGCACTGTTTCTTTTGTAGGACTGAAAGCTGATGAACTATTAGACCTTGCAGCACAGTTGTCTCTGTATGAAGTAAGTTCTGATTTCTATAAGGTTGTTGCAATCAACCGATGTTCAGGACTGAAAGGAGCAGTGGACACAGGACCAAAAGCAACTACAATTACTTTGTAAAATCCCTTTTATTTTCTGTCTTATGCAAGCAAGGAGGAGGATGTATTTCCGGATAACTAGACTTGAAAGATAGATTTCTTTTTTTCTTCCATCTATGTATTCCTCTCTCTAATTTTGTGAAGGAAGGCAGCATGATATTTTAAAGTATTCAGCAGCAGAAGTGACCACAGTATTTCAAATATGGTCTGCTTTCTACCATTACACGTGAGGTTTCTTTTTTCAGTCCTCCTCATTTCTGTGGTCTTGCTGCCATGAATACCTCAGAAATAAAGTCCAAAGAATTCTTTTCTTGATCAGTGTACACAATGGGAATAAACAGTGCTTTGAAACAACTGCTGAGAAAGATAATCAATTACACCATGGTAGCACTTCAGTGTCCAGTAATTTTGCATCTTTCATGAGAAAGTGTTGCTCTCATCATGATTTGAAAGTCAAAAAGTCTGCAAAGGCACTTTATACACTTACATGTCAAATGAGCATGGTGTGAGTCCATGATTCAAAAAAGATAATATATCCTTACCTCCCATCAAAGTATGTGTCTGCTAAGCTGTGACAGTAAAGACACTTCCTTTTAAATGCTACTCATAAACTTACTTTTACTATGTATTTGATTGCTTTGGATGTTTTTTTAATAGTTCATTATGTCATGCAGAAACAGGAGAGATGAAGCTCATACTTGGCTTATACTAATGAAGTGGAATTGCTAACAGTTACTTCATTCTTGCTTGTAGAATCTTAATTCTCTGAAGCTACTTTCCCAGACAGTACTTGATTCCCTACCCTGTCCCTCCCCTCCCCTTCCTTATTTCCATATACATTTTGCTCTATGGAGCTGACAGGGTTCTGAGGACACTAAAACGCCCTAATTGCCCAAAACAGCCTCATCCCTGCACCCACTGGCCATGGATTCAAGGCAGCATTTCAGCTCAGGCCTGGGCAGCTCCTGTCAGCAGCCTCATATCCTTGGTGAACCTTGAAACCTGGGCTATGGGTAGCTTTGTCCCTAGTCCCATCTTCTGCTGTTTGTGATTGGACTTTTGGGACAGACCCTGAACCTGGTCCAATATTTTACCCTGTCAGATCATCCCTGGACTGCCTTTTGTTTTCCTGGCCCTTTCAGAGGAAGGCCACTGGACTGTGTTCACCCACAAGTCCCAGCTTGTCCTACTTCAGGGATTGGACCTGCTCTTGCTGCTTTCCAGGAGGAATATCCAGTGCTGGTACAGGTTTGTCCATGTGTAACATACTCCTGGCTTGTGTAGTCTTGAAGCAGACCAATGAGTTAGGATAATGGGGAGGCGGGAGGGGAAGGGGAAATGCCCATTTCCAGTCACAAGATAGATGGGAGGCTTCTTCCTTTGATTTTAATCTTGGGACTAAGGGTAGCATACAAAAATGTCTACATCCCTAATTTGGCAAAAAGATTTGAAAATGGATCTCCAGAATTTAATCAGGTTTGGAGAGGGGGAAAAAGACACTGGGTAGTGAGGAGGAGTGTAAGATAAGACAAGTGCTGAGCAGTGTAAACACAGCAATGGAATGTCCTGAATATTTGGCTTCAGTTTTTCCAACTATTTAACACAGTCAGTGTGTTATAAACAACTGCATCCTTTATAGAAGACTCAGTATAAATTGTTAGAATTTTAACTTGTATCTAGAATTTTTTTTAAGCTCTAGGTTTTATCTAGTCATTAATTATTTATAGTTATTTATCAGGGCAGGAGGGATTTTAACATCTGGAATCAGGGTCTTTCCTTGTGAAGTATAACAGACTCTAAAAGTAGGAGGAAATTGTACTGGATATATTCTGGGAGCATAATCAAATGAAAGGAATACCAATAGGTTTTGATTCTGCTTTCATTTAAATGAATAACTAAATTTTCATTGACTGCAGAGAATGAATCCATAATACCAGCACTATTATGCCAGACCCAGACTAGCTTGAATGGTTGTCAGCGTGTTTAGTTCACCTAATTAATGAAACTATTCATGTCTCAAGACAGAAAGCTTGACTGGAAATGAGAAGCAGACCACATGTAATCAATGAGGTTTTGTCATCAACCAGCCATGGAGTAGGTCTAATCAAACCAATACAGGACATGACTGCAAGCAAATGAACATCAGCACTGTATTATCTACAGCCGGTGCATCATGGCAAAACTTAATGACAAAGTATCACCCAGATTAGGACAGAAATAATGTCTGATGCTAATCAGCGCCACTTGCTCATATTGTAATACATTTCAAAATATGTTGAGTGGCAGCTGAATTCAAAGTCAAGAAGAAGTGAAGCTTGATTGAATGGTTAGCAATATATTAGATGCTGTTCCAAAATAGGAAAATACATAAAGCTTTTATACATTAAGAAGTTGAGTAGGTGTTTGGAATTTTGACAGCACACCCTGGAAAATTAGTAGCTTGGGAAACGGGGAAATAATTACAATCATGTGCCAATTTTAAAGGACATTTGTGGGCCTGATACAGACAGAACAGACAGTAGGCTTTCACTTCTGGACTAATTCCCATGACTTTGACAGAAGGCATTAATATTTGAAACATTAGCATAGGACTAAATTACATTATCTAGGTATTCACCACACAGCAGTCATGAGGAGAAAGAGAATCTCATTTAGTCTTAGGCCTTTTCTTTAAAGAAACACAAATCCCCTACCTAATCATAACTCCTATTTTTACATCTAATGTGAGAAATAATTAATGTCTCTCTACTGTCTTCAGTAACAAAACAATATATTAAATGGGATTTTAAGAAATTTTCCTCCTTTTATTTCATTTAATAAACTCATTTATTCTTCCAGGTGAGATTCCTTTCAGAATATTTGCTTAGTAGAAGATAATATTCCAGTCACACTGATCATATGGGCTTATTGTCCTTCAACACCTGTCTTGAAGGCCACAGTATGTTTGGAGCTCCCTGCACGAGCACTTTTCCTAGTGGTGAGCAGTCAGGCAAAGGGAGGACTCTGAAGATGGAGGCGTGACTGAAGTGCTTTCTGTTGAGATTGTGGTAAAAATGCACTCCATGCACATTAGTGTTCTATGATCTAAATGACCTTATAACAAAAAACTTAGTTCAGTGTAGTGAAAGTAGAATATGAGCCTTCCTGATGGTCTTTCATATATCCGACTGCTAGAAGAACAGGAAACAGATATTCTGTATCAGCTAGAATACAAGTGGGACAACTGCTTATATTGTGTTTTAGAATGAGAAGGGCAGAAAAAACAGTGGAAATTCCTACTTTCTCCCTAGGTACCCTCAATATTTATATTTGCCTTAGGCCACATTAGATCAAAAGAATGGGGACATATCCCTCATGATAACCAAGATTTCAGAATATTTCAAAGCAGTTCAAAATTTTCTCCAAAGAAGTAGAAAATCTGATATAAAATGGGGAACTCCTTCAACTGTTCTACTGAGTTCTATTTCTGTGTTTCCAAATGCTAATAATCCCTGTGAACCTTCCTTAAAACAGACTCAGTGGGGAGGACAAAGAATGAACCAGCATGGAAAATGGACTCTGCTCATGTTCAAAGGAAAGAAAATCACAGATCCTGAGGGGTTTTCAAATGTGCTGAACCATAACCATTTTCTGTTTCATTCAGAATTGGTCTGAAGCGTGTCACGGAGCAGGGCTGTCAGTGCAGTGCAGAAATACAAAGCTCTGCCAGGTTTTTTAAAGTTGTGATACATGAAAGCAGGTCTGCTTTGAATAAGATGGGATGAAATGGAAGAAATGTGCTTCCCTTTTACCCTTCTTGTGAAATTTGCTGTTTACCTCCCATACAGGACTGTTTAGCTATGCTTCTATGGGAAATGAGACTTTTTCTCAATCTAGATTTTAACAGTCTGTCTGCTGAAAAATAATTTGCTTTCTGCATCCTGCAGTGACAGCTGTGAAGTGTTTCAGCTACTGCAGAGTAGCATGGAGGTGTGGTAGGACAGACCAGAGGAGATGCTGAGGTGGTTCTGCCTTGCAGTCTTGTTAGTCCAGTGCTGTATATATGTATATGTCCTGTACAGCTACAGCAGGAGAGATAAAGAATTGCTCCTTTTCTAGAGCACAGCCAGGCCACTGGGGTGCAGTCCTGGGATAAGCATGTTCACAGGAGGGTATGCTGTTTAGTTGGGACTATAAATTTTCAATTGCCAGGCCAAAAACTCTAAGAAGATTTTTATACCCTCATTTGTGATAGATGTTATAAATGTATGTGCTTGGGATCAGGCCCTTTGTTTCAGATTGCAGAAGCACTTGGAGGAGGGTTAGACTGCAACCTATTTGCCTATCAATCTGGAGCAGAGCTACAGTCACTCAGGATTTTTTTTTCAGTCAGAAGGGAGGCATTTGGAGATTTTAGACAGACTCACAAGTCATTTTGAGCAATATTGACATTATGGTACAGATACTGAAATTGTAGTTATCTGAAAGTAAGATCAGAAATTGTGTCATGTTTTTCAGAGGTGACTCGGCCCTGGGTTATCAGAGTATATACATATATATACACACATATATTTAACTGGTGTTAAGATATGAATCAAAACTCTGGACTTGGATTCTGATATGCAACCTGTCTTTTCCTCCTTTAGGCACTGGTGTCAACAAATTCTAAGTGTCCAGATATATTGGGCACTCTGAGAACAAAGCCAATACTCCTGTCCGTTTGCCCACTCCAATAATTTTACAGTGAACACCTAAATTCTTCTGGTTTATTGCAAGAATAATCTTAAATCCTTCTTATGAGGCATTTGTATTTGGTTACCTAATCATAAGCACAAACACTTGTTAAAATTTCTGAAGCCTAATCCAAAATATTTCCATGGTAATTAGGCATCAAAATGCTTTTAAAAATCCCACCAGGCTATCTGCACCATTTCTAAAGAAGTAGCTTCAAGAATCTCATCTAGATGACTAAAAAATGTAAGATGAATTAATTATGTCATTAACTACCCTCAGAATAGAAGTGAAATATCAGTTCTTATAAACAAGATTGATCTTTCACTTATTGATCTTTCACGTACATTTTTCACTTATGCACATTTTTCATACTCACATGAAATTCCAGTATTTAATATTGTCAAAGCAACAGCCTTTCATTTGTCACTCCATTCACTATGTATTTGTCTAATTCGGCTTGAGACAGTATTGAGAGACCTTTCCCCTTACCTGCCAATCCCAGTATAAGGCAAGTTACATTTAAATGCTTACTGGCAAAATCATCAGTTATTCAAAGATTCTGGTTTATATTCTGAGCTTCCTCTTCTCTTTCTTTTAAAAATGTCCTTGAATATATAAATGTCTCAGCTAAACACCTAATGACAGGCTCTCTGACCAGCTCCCACTCACTGTGAACCTTATTATTCATGTTGCATTTGTACTACCACAGCTTTCCAGACACATCAACTATCCAAAGATTTTTTAAAATTGTGCATAATCTGGAAGATCAGAACTCAAGTCAGTTATTTGTTGAAACATTAGAGCTAGAACAAATCCCCAGTTAGTTTTCCTTGAGGATAATGAAATGCACCATAATAATCTGAAAGTATTGCTAGACCGTTGCCATATTTATGTTGTTCAGTCTTTTAGGTACCACATCATTCTTAGATCCACCTGGAAATATCACATATATTCTGCTTTTCCTATTGCAGGGTTGTAACTAAGTTAGAAAAGTAGTATAGTTCATTACTATAAAGGAATTAAGAAGCCTTTTTGGACCAGTTTCTAGTCACTAACATGCACGTAAGTATTTAGTTAAGGGAATATCCCTAATCCATGGAATCTGTTCTGCTTCAAAATCTGTAAAACGTGAATAATACTATTCCTTTGACCTTTAAGGTTTTCTCTTTCTCTAAATAAAAGCACTCAAATGCAGCTTACAAGCATGTGTAGCCAAATTTTTGATGCTCTTATGCCAACCAACATTTGAATTCATGATATTTACACCAGTAAACTTCTGTAGTCAACTTCCTGCCTGCTTTGGGGCATGCCCAAAACTATGCAAGTCTCTACAATAATCTAGTAAGCTGTTTAGCCTCTTTAAAAACATGAAGTAGACATTCTCCTGCATATTTCATTAGCAGGAACTTTGTCAGAATACAAATGTCAGATCAGAGCTCACACACAGCCTTGAGATTGAGGTAGTATAGCCAGGTCATCCTCCAGGGAATCCAGCCCACATGTGTGTGTTGATTTTGAAAGTGAAAGATCTGTGTCCTCTGGACTTTCTGGAGAGTCAATAACTTTTCAGAAGCACCAACTGAGAGAGGGGCTGCAGTAATGAATCACTCATTTCTTCTGGCAGAGGCTTCTAGGAACAGCTAAGCCCCAATTATTTCACCACATAACTATAGATTATTCCTATAACAAGGGCTTTCATGGACCAGACCTGCCAAGTGAGGCATTTGTCTTCAGGCTACGAGGTTAGTATTTATTCTGAAGCTATCAAAGGAGAAGCTATGCAATTTGCTGAGTCTATAATCCTGCTGGTGAAAATTAGCTCTGCTTTGCCCTAAATGTTCTAACAAATGGGTGAGATGCAAAAAAAGAAAAAATGTTCAGAAATATTTCAGTGTTTTATCTACATAGTGAGTAAGAGAAGTAAATTTTTACATCAGTGTACTAATTATTTAGCATGGTCTCATTCTCTAAGTATAGAGAATCTTTTTTTTTCTCAAGTACCTCCAAATTACCTAACTTGGTAAGGAAGAAGAGAGCAGCTGAGGAGGAGGGGAGGGGAGAGGTAAGTAAGATGGTAAGATGAGTAAGGTCTTTAGACTGAGGCCATGCTCAAAACTCAGCTCCAATGGCAAAACCTCTTTTGGCTTCAGGTGCCTCTAAATGAGCCTTCATTTGAATGAGAAGATGAGAGATAGCTCTCAATCTGACAAATGAAACTACAAGAATGATCAGAATGGCAGTATAAAACATTTCCAAGTTCAGTTCTTACATTTCGTGGGGGTTGGAACCTGAGCAAGTACACAGAGCATTATATATTTAGGAAAACTTTGGTTTCAATGGGGTTTTGATTGCATTCAGGGTGATTTTTTTCTCAACAAATTTGCTCAGATAATAGCTTTGTAGTCTTGGTATGATTTGGGCTGAGTAAATTTTATAAACTGTAATTTTGTAATTCTGCAAACCCAACCAAAATTTAGGTAGACATTTCAGTATGGCTGGATTACAAATGCAAAAGCAAATGATGGAACAAAGAAACGTGAAGAACAGGAAGTTTTGTGTACTAAATAAAACTTTAATTCCAAGGAGAGGGGGGTCTGCTTTGATTATGTTTCCTTTCTTGTTTTTTTCCCAGTAGAATTTGTGTAACATCAAATAACTTTACCTGCTGGAAAAAAAATCCAACAACTTTTTTGTTTTCTGTCATAAAGAAGATACTGAGAATCTTCTTATGAGACAAGGACTATTGACTACTGAAAAACTTGAATTACTAAGTATCTGGGATTGAAATTACCAAAACTGTACATAGGACTGGCATTGTTCATTTCAAGTGCATTCCTATATTTTTAGTGAAGCATTTAAAATATCAAGTGTCACCCCTTCTAGAAAAAAACATAAAGAGACTTTTTCATTGTTGGACAATATTTTCAAAATTATCAGACATGTCTGCTCCTACAGATTCTACTCCCTGAATGAAGTTTCCTGGCTCAAACCTCAAGCTTAAATTAAAATAAACACATGAATAAAAATCTATTTCTTACCATTTTTTTATTTCAATGGTTGCAAAAGGAAGTAGTACTAATGGAAGCAGCTGAGCTGTCACAACTTGTTATCCCTAGCAGAATTTGAAGGGATCTATATTCAAATAAGTGGTATTAGTTTAAGTTTCTTGCTACCTTGCTCAGAAAAAAACTCGAGGCTGGCATCTTAGAAGCTGTGAACAGATTGAAAAAACATTGTAACTTTTTGTTTGAGCAGACTTGCTAAGCATTTAAATAAAGCTGTAAGATGGAAACTGCATCAGTCGTTCCAGTTTTTCAGACTCTATTCGGGAGTGACTCCTAGAGCTGAATATAGGTTAATGAATACCAGAGCTTTGCTCTTTAGACACAGCTACACACGTCTGAATTAGATTGGTGTTATTGCCTCTGGAAAGAAAAGAGCTTCAATAGACTAGGGAGTTTGCTGTTCCAGAGGCATACACACCATCCTTATATGGATTTCCCTTTTGTGCAGTATAAGCGTTAGCAAAGCTATTTCTACTTGGCTGTATTGAAGAAGTGGAGAAAGGGGTAGTTAGTTTAAGGAGTAGGTGTGCTTGGCTCTGACTCATTAATGTCTCAAGTAACTCCAGTTTTATTACACCTTGTTGAAATACTAGTCATGGCACTTATCCAGAATTCCAAGATGTTTGTTTTGGATGGAATTTATAACACAGAACTGAATCTGGATTTCAGTATGGTCCATGGCCTCTTACTGGGTAAAGAAGTACTTTGCGTGGCTTTACATATCTAAATGGAGCACTCAGTCAAAAGCTGCTTAAGCCTTGAGTGAAAAGGAATAAGATATAGGCCCCTGAGTTCTTTTATTTCTGAAAACAGACCATATCAGCTGAGTTCATGAGTCTCTGCAGGGCTCAGTTTTAAGGACTCCAGAGTATTTTACCATAAGCTTTCATATTTACGCCTATAGCGAAATAGCTTCTTGAGGAAAGGGTTTTTGTAGCATGATGGCTGTGAACATAAAACCAAGCTACAACTGTCTGCCAGGTTTTTCCGGTAAAATGAGTCACTGTCAATATCACATCTTGCATCTATCTTCTGCTATGCATAAAGTAACAACATTTTGAATGCTTTTACTCTAAAGGCTTTTTTGCCAGACCATTTTTTTTTCCTATCAGAAGGTAGAATTTTCTTTGATACTCTAGTATTTTGTTAGATTTGTCACATTGAGAAGAAGGAGGTTTATATTTTGTATTTAAGAAAAACCTTCATTTTTTAGAAAATATACATAGGAATAAAACAGAAGAATGCTTATGCAAGTTTTTTATGAGGGATATTCTTTTATGGAGCAACTCCATATACTCCAGAGATCTTACGTGACAGCAGCATATGCTCATATGATCAAATTTGGAGGAGTATTGATAAAGAGAATCTCCACTGATTTCATCAATATCCCTACAGAAGACAGTTCCATCTTGGTGAAACACTAAACATGAAGATATAAGGCATATTGTCTTACTGAGAGACTTCCAAATTCAACTGGTACAAGAAATAACTGAATTAAAGAGTTTAAAATATAAAGAAGTGCAACAGAAGAATAAACTCAAATAATAAAGTTTTCTATCAAGAAATCACAGAAATGCATCCTCTCCTCCAAAATAAGATTTTTCTAGAACAAGCCTCATTAGGCTGTTATTGCATTGATTTCCGTAAAGGACAGTTCTATAAAGAACAGTGCATTGTGCAAAATATCAGCCCTAACATTTTTTTTCTATATTGCTAACCTGAGTCCAAAGCCTTTCACGAAGAAAGGTGCCACCTTATGCATTTGAGGTCAACAATGGGACAGAATCAAACTAGGATGAAAGTTGTTTCTGTCAAACTTTAAAACAATTAAAATACTTTTGTAATGTGTTTTGCTTTACTTGGGATTTTGTTTTTAAGTATTTTAGCATTTTCAAACTTTGCCTGACTTCAGCTCATAGTTAACTGATGGGAGTCAAGACAAGTCTACAAACTGTAGAAAGTACAGCAGAGGAAGACGGCGCTGGAGCACATGGCAGACAAGGTGAGGTTGAAGGATTGGCACTTACTCGGCCATGTGAGGAGGGGGTTGCATAAAAAAAGCCAGATTCTTCTGGTAAGTTCAGAGTTGAAGCACAAGATAAAATATGGGAAATGCAGCATGAGTAGCATTACGAAGAAAAATGTGCCTCACCTTAACCCCTGGCACATTTTGCCCCAGACAGGCTGTAAAAGCCTGGAGATTTTCAACACTCAGCTGGAAAACCCTAAGCAATCTGATCTAACTTTGAAGGCAGCATGGCTGTCATGGCCCCTCTGACCTAAATTACTCTGGCTGCTGTGTCAATTGCCACTAGATTAAGCCCTCAGCCACCTCTATGTTCCTTCCAGTCACACTGACCCACACTGGTGGCCAGCTGATCAGTACAAGCTGTGGCTTGTAGACTCCACAAGCTTCCTGCAGGTGCTGGATGTAGTGAGCCACAGTCTCAAATATGCCTGCCTCTGAAAACTCTTCCTAGGAGTGTTGTACCAGGAGTATTCAACAAGTGGTACTGCTCCTCTGGATTCAAACTTCGTCTTTGTGATGGGAAGCCTGGCTAGAATGGTGTCAGATTGTCCAGTGGTTGGATACCTGGGTTTGAAACACCAGTTCTTGCAGAAAGTTTACTGTCTACATAGGAGTGGCTCATCCTCTGCAATGGTGGAGGCTCAGGAAAGCTAGATGGACTTCAAATAGCGTGGACTCTTGACCAGGAGGAGGAGGAAGAGGAGGAGGGGCAGGAGCAGGCAGCAGTTACTGCTGCATGGCAGCTGTGGATACTTCTGGCTGTGCTGATTACCTGATGCTTTACAGGTGTCACAAGAGGCCTCTGTGCAGGTGTGAAGAGATGCAAGATAAGGGGTGTGCCAAGCTGCACTGCAGCTGCTTGGCAGAGTGGATGAAACCAGGGTGCTCAACAAAGATCTAGTGTTGAACTTGACCGTCCCATAAGTAGTTTGGCTCTTTGCCCTTTTATGCATCTCAGAGATAATGGAGAAACATATTTATGGTTTTTTCCATGCCAAGAATGTGAATACATGCCACTTATCCAATTATTATTATTGACTTCAAATGTGTGGTGAATGTGTCAGCAATTTCATTTAACTGCCAGATGAAAGGAAAAAAAAAACCCAAGACTGAATATCATCATTTCTGGATAAAACTATTAGATGACAAATAAAGTAGAAAAGTGAATGCCATTTTGAAACAAATACCACATTTTCAGGCCTTCTCAAATACTCCTGACATCTACATGGGAGCTGAGAGATTTCATTTTCTGTAGTACATGCACTTAGAAAATGCATAACAAAGAACAAAAGTAGGAGGAACAGGGCATTCCAGACTACTAACTACAGTCAAGGACCATCAAATAGTTCCCTACTTGAATGATGAATAGAGCATGGTTTTTCGACTAAGAAGTCAGAACATCTTTACTACAGAAATAGTTTCAATCCAGGAACATACAAAGAAAAGGGCTGTAACAAATCTTCTAAGTTTTAGGTCTTGATAAGAGATGGAGAACAGAATCATAAAACAGAGCTTTAAAAGAAGATAAGGTATGCATATAAATATAAAAAGTATTTGAAAACTTAGTTTTCTTTGCTACCGATAAAAACAGTTGACAGGATTCCTTAAGGGAATCCAGAGATGGAAATCTGGCTAAAATATAGCCTCCTCATGAGGACTGGAAGACTCTGCTTCCTCCCTTTTTGGAAGGGTCTTTGTATTCCATTATTAATTTTTCAATAGGAGACTGAGATAGTGATGATAAAGTATACATGGTTTCATCCAAACAGTGCAGCAACCATGACAGCACAATGATTCAATGAAACTTAGAAAGCCAAGAAGAAGCATTGTTTTCTTAACTGTCTAAATATTCTAAAGAAAAATGTACTTTAAAAAAAAAAAGTTGGTTTACTCTAAGTACACTTTTCTGTTAAATCTTGTTTTCAAACAGAAACTGAGCAATTTCTTTTTTGTATGCTTGTTTGTCTGTTTGGTGGGGGGTTTTTTTGTGGTGTTTTGTTTCATTTTGTTTTGTTTTTTGTTTTGGTTTGGTTTGGTTTTGGTTTATTTTTTGTTTTTTGTGTGTGTGTTTTTGAGGGTTTTTTTGTGCAGTCTTTCACACTGCAAATCTTAAGGAATATATTTCATATGTTACAGATATGGCTGAGTTTGCCTTTGGACCACAGAATGGCTTAAAGGACATCCCAAAACCCTTTTTAGCCCTAATTTTCAAAGTTTGTATGACATTCTAACATGAACCTGAGCTTGCCCTGACCCACAGCCTGATGGTGAAATACAGTCAATGTCAATGTTGTATCATTTGGAGGTTTGCACGTCTGCTCACACCAATAGAAAAGCTCATTCTTTGCATGTTCAAAGTTCTATTTTGGAACTGACAGTATCTGGTCATTTAGAACAAACATAAAGTTACTTCAAAAGCAACCATTACCACAAAAGTGTTATTTTAGACTTGAACATAGTAATTTTGTTTTGTTTTAGTCTGTGTTAAAGTTATGCAAAACAGAAGTTAAGCATGAAGATAGACACTTCTTTCTGCTATATGTAAGCATGGTATTATTGAAATCAATGAAACCATTTCTGTCTGCGCCAAAATGTTATCTCATCTTAAGCACTTTGCTACACAACCAGGTGTGCATTGCAGGAGTAAAAATTATTGTCTGCCATGGCTTTTGGGAAGATTCTTGCTGTCTTACCTGCCAGGATTTTGCACAAATTGTGTAGTATAAAAGGTCTAAATACAGCCAAATGTAGATTGCTGTCTTACCTGCCAGGATTTTGCACAAATTGTGTAGTATAAAAGGTCTAAATACAGCCAAATGTAGATTGCTGTCTTACCTGCCAGGATTTTGCACAAATTGTGTAGTATAAAAGGTCTAAATACAGCCAAATGTAGATTGCTGTCTTACCTGCCAGGATTTTGCACAAATTGTGTAGTATAAAAGGTCTAAATACAGCCAAATGTAGATTAAGGGGGGAAAAAAGTATGGAAGATTTACCTTGTATGAAAGCTGTAACTGGAAACAAAAGGAACCAGAAAATTCTTACTCACACTCTGTTATAAATATTAATAATAGTTGGCCTAGCCTGTGAAATATGGAGACTTTTCAAATTAACTGTGCTTTGGTGTTATTTTTTCAAGGCACTTATAATCAGACATAGAAACTTGTACTTTTTTTATATCTTTTTCATTCATCAGGCATCATAAATACAGCCATATATATAGACATATTTGTACATACATACACACATGTACATAAATGTGTGTATATATATATGTGTTTGTATGTATATATGCACATATTAAAATGCGATCTTTTGTTTTGCATTTGCTTCGGCTTTTTTTCTTTTCCATTTGTCCTGTTTGTCTCTGTGGCCTGGCTTCACGTTTCCCAAAATGCAGATCACTCAGCTCCTGATGACTCTGTGATCACGAAGCCGTAAGATCTGTAAAGTTTAGCATATCTATAAATACTTCCAAGGAACAAGGACTTGGTTGTCTCTAGGCACCTAAATGTAAACATCTGGACATCACTTCTATTTAATTTTGTAGTTTCTATGACTTCTATTACAACAAGGCTAACCTAATTGCCTATGTGATCTTACTGGCCCTGGTTCCCTTATTAGATATTGGAAATACTATGCATTACATGTAATGTGGATTGCCACTGAATTGTGGTAGGCAATTTGTCTCTCTGTGCCTTTGTATTTTGACTCGTGTGTCTTTATCTAGGAGTTTCTAACCATTCTGAATTATTCAGTGAATCTTCAAGAATAACCAAGAAAATTTATTCCATTTGTCATCACTTTTTAATTACTGAGTTTTCCTTCTCATTTGTATATAGGTTTAGGATGTTTTATGTATTATATCATGTCAGGTGTTTATTTTTTTTAAGTATTACTTGTTCTCCAGATGCAGAACTTGTTTGGCTTTGCTATATAACAGACCCACCGAAGCAAAATCTGAGTGCCACTAAAAGCATTAGTTCTGTTGTGTGGAGACTGGTGGGCCTGTTGACAAGACGGACTGTGAGGGTCCCCTGGAGACAAGAACCCTAATTGGCCCCTCCAGGTTAGGGAGACAGAAAAGGCCTCTCCCAGGATTCCTTAATCACATTATGCTGATGTACCCCAGTTCTGCTTCCCCGGTTGGCCCGTTGGCCTCCCTGCCCCTCTATACCTTACATGTCCCTGGTCTAAAAGGTTCTCCCTTCCCTGTTCCCCCATTGGCCCTTGCCCCATCGCCACCCCCTCAGGGTTTCCCTATTGGTTCCCTTACCCTAGCCCCGCCTGTGTACCACCTCCATGCCCTCAGATCATTGGTCCCTGATGCTCTCTCCGCCCCTACTGACCCCGTGTATAAACCTGGACCCTCCTATGTTCTCCGTGTTCGCCCCTGGACCCCTTCACGTGTGTGGCTGTGATAAACCTCCCCCATGGAACCCTAAATGAAGACCCTTCCCGTCTCTTTGTCGTCGACCCGTTACAGAAGCCATCTGGTGTGTGTGTGCACGTGAGTGTGTTGGCCCTCTGAGCGGCTTGCCACTGGAGACGCTTTCAGAGGGTCGCGGCACCCTGCCATCCACCACCTGCTGCGACACTGTTGAAATATGTCATAGATGTACATTTACATGCCTTTTAATAATACATTTTCCCTGCATAGAGAGCACTTTCCTTAAAAGATTTTAAAGATTTTTAAATTAACTTATATGTACATTAGAGGAAATGCATACATGACCAATGAAGTTGAAGGTATAAACAGCTACAAATTTTGTCCATGTTATCTGTTGAAATAATTACCCAAATGAGACACTGAAACTATTTAGTAGATATTGTGCTAGAAGTTTTAATCACATTTGAAAGAAGAATTTTTTTTAAAATTCGTCTTATGATTCACCTTTCCAGTTCTGATAATTTATCAATAATCTTCTACCAAGTTCTGTAAGCTAGTCATCATTTTGCTGTTAGATTTATACTGTATTCTCTGTCATACTCCTCAAATTCCTACCTTTATTCACCTCAGCATCTTTTTTCGCAGGAATTCTTGATATATGTGTGAGTGTAAATTTTTATTATATGTGTGAGTAGTAATAATATTACTTAGATAAAACCCTTCTGAGGAAGGAAGTTGAATTTGGTCAGGAGCTGGAATCTGCTCTTCACCTCACAAAGCCTTTGTGCAGCAATCTAGTACCTTCTACATGATTTGGCATTAAATCATGTCAGAGTAATTCTCAAGCTGCAAATCACTAATTCAATCTTCTGAAGCCCCTGTAAGGATTTTGGATGAGCATCCAAACCTGGTGCAGCCTGATCTTAATTAGTTTGTATGAGCTGATGAGATCACGAAACAATGAGAACTACTGTTCATTTCTGCCATCACGTAAAAAATACAATGACCATATACAAAAGAAAGCCGTAAGGACTTGCTAATTACTTTAAATAATTAAATATGAACATATGCATAATACCATCTCAACAGCTAAAAGTTGTAAAATAAAGTACTCCTTTGTAGTAGAAAACTATAACAACAGCTGCTCACTGTGAATCTGGAAGTTCATGCTGACTGCCAGACGGAGGAAAGAGAAGAGGAGATATAGGCAGAGAAGTTTTTTTTTGCAGTGACAGTTACACCTGTGAACGCCAAACGCTTTCCTCCCTCCTGACTAGCTTCTGCCACACTCTGTGGAATGAGCATATAAATGCCCTCATGCATAGACAAGAAGAGTTATTGTTAAAAGTGCTGACTGAAAACTCTTAGATTTTAGGTCTTCTTTAATCGAAACTTTAAGGGGTTTTGCATATTTCTATTGCAAATATAAATGTGTGCTCCATTGCAGAACTGGGTAAGACAAAGCCAATCCAAGCAATCTGTATCTTTGCCAAGTCTACATAGTTGTAGTAGTTTTAGTAGTTGTTTACATTAATTTATAAAAAGGGATGAAACATTGGAGTGAGAGGAAAGTTCACAACACCCCTTGTAATGTATTAAGCTGTAGCACTCTACATTTTTGTTTTATAAGGAGAAACACATATACCAAGGATCTTTACTACCCCTCAACACATTATAACTTATTGGACGATTTCTACTTTGCACACATTAGAAATTCCTAACTGGAAAAGGTAATCCCTTTTTCAAATGCTGGTTGAAAGTAACACTTTTATACAGAAAAGTCAGGCCTGGCAGTCCTATGGCCTAGTCTAACACAGAACAGGAAAATTGTTCTTTCTAAAATCCTGACCCAAGAAATTTGAAATTTCTGAAAAACTGAAAAGCTCTCCTGTATTATCTAGGAGTGAAGTTCAGGTGAACATATGCAAAGTGCTGATAGAAAATACAGCACCACAGAAATGTCCTTGTTACAAGTTGCAATTCTTTTTCAGCTGGATCACACTTTTGAAAGGTTTCACAAATGTTTTAAATGTGATTATGCTGTGGCTGTTACTTTGCCAAAGCGTTGGGTAGCATTCCAAGAATCTTTTGGGTGGCACATTAATATCAGACTGAAAATTGTAATCACAGTTCATTGTACAGAATGTATATGAAACCTATTTGATTCCTAGTCTGCCACTAGAGAATTTTGTATCTATATGTCCCAATTTCTCATTTTTATTTTGTCCAAATTGACATTACTTTTGTCATTAGGATAGATCAACCACTGCAATTTATATCTTCCCAAACCGCAGTTCCACTCCACTTATTAAAAGCATACTAGCTCTTCTTTCAGCATGCATTTTGCACACATTTTATATCTGATCTTTTTGTAATCACTCATTTCATAATGTTCCTTCAGCTCGTAATCTTTTTGCTCTGTTTGGCATGTACCTTGGACTATATCCAAAATCGTCTCTGATCTTATTTTCCAGTAGCTCATCTGAGAAAGCACAACTGATCTTATCCCTCAGCTCATTGCTACAATTGTATTCCACGTACATTTTTTAAGTCATGCTATAATTTTTATTTCACTTACTCTATACATTTAATTTAAGTTCTGTAGGACTTATGAACTAAATCCTTTACAGATCACTTTTATGTCCAAGCAATCTACAAGCATTGCTTCTCCTGCTCTCAGTGATCAGTGCTAATGGCAAATCTGATTTTTTGAAATTGTTGAGCACTAAGAAAATAGCCTTATTCTTCATCTCCACATCAGTTGGGAAGTCATCTTGTCCATTGGGAACTTTATCCTCCAGTCCAGGCTGGACACTGAAGGCTGCGTGTGTCCTCATACTCTTGACTTTCTTTCTGTGTGGGCATAGGGCAAGGCTAATTTCAAGCAAAAAGAAAGGGTGTATTTTAGGGCCCAAGTAGTTTCTTCATCCCATGTTCTCCTGTCAACTCATTTTGCAATGATACTCTGATTCCTTCCTTGCACCCCTGCTGAGCATTTCTGGCAGTATGGCTTTCTTTAATGATCCGTGGGGCTCTTAACTCCATTACCACACTCTGCCATTTTATCCTTTGCCTCGGAGTCTGAGGGCAGAATTTCATATAAAAACATATGTCTTGATAATCCAGTAATTTTGATGTATATAAGCTTCTCTTTCAACAGTCTTGTAATTATATTATGTTCTCATAAAATGAATTACAAGTACAGTCAATTTCCTGATTTAGCTACTACACAGACCAATTGCATTATATTTGTCTTTAAACATATTGTATATATTTGCATTTTTGATACGTTGTTTTTCAAGCTTCTTGAATGTGAACTGAAATTAAATTACACTCTGTTTTGTACTTGTAAGGAAAATGTAGTATCTCTATTTCCTTCCTTTTCAATGCACTGCTTTCTGTGAACATTTAAAACTGCTTTATAAATACCTTATGATACATTAAAAATGTTTTCTAAAAAAATCCCAGGTGGCAGTTTCTCTCCTGCTCTCTTTAGATATTATCCTCACAGGAAGTAGAAGTGATTTCAATGTCTTTCAGAAATGGGAACCAGATAATTTTGAAACATTATCTTGTGGTTTTTTGTTTGTTTGTTGTTTTTTTTTTTTTGATATAGTGAAAGAAAATCTGGAGAAGATGTCCATATGCTATCCAGCTTTTGACTGGAATGTACTTGTATAAAATGGGGGTTATAGTGGAAAGGGGATTCATATTTGAAACAGAAATTTATTCAGATAGCAAGAAACATTAACTAGAAGGCTAATATTTCTTATTGCTAATTTACTTTTAAACTAAAAAGAAAACTTTGTTTACATGAGATTTAGTTTTGTCATGAAATGGATTGTAACTTGTTAACTCGTGCTGGTGTATATAAGATTGGAATCCCTGTTAAAATGCACTGCAGTAGAAAACAACTCCTCAATTTGGACCAGTCAATCATAACTTTATAAAGAAAATATATTTCTACATAATGTCATTATGGTCATGCATAATGAAACAACTGGGCATTCATTTGTAAATTAAAAATAAGTAAACATTTTGTTGTGATGCTAGCAAATAAATGATTTGGAGAAATATCCAAATATTAATATTCCAATAAATGAGGCAGAATATAAACTTTTCATCGTTGCAGACTAGGGAACAGGTAAAAGAGGACACAAAGAGGAAATAAGTGCAGTGACTGAGATTGAAAAGTTCTAGTCAAGAACGGTGGAGAAAAGGACAATTTAAGGATTTAAACATCAGTGCAACTTCAATACTAGTGCAGAAGTGAATGGAGCTTCATGATGGAGGAAGACATTTGCAGTACATTATTTCTTTCTACAGAGCTGCTATTGGACAAATAATTATTTTTCTGATTTAAGGACCTTGAGTAGAAAGGCAGAAACGGTGATTCCCTGAAACAAAACTTTACCAGTGATGGAGACAGAAGACTAAATCCTGAGGAAATATTTCCTAATGTCATTGGAACAAAGTTGTACTAAAGCTCATTAACTTCTTTATAATTGAACTGAAACATCACGTTGCAGGAAGTGCTAAACAGAACAGAAGTATCTTTAAAGATACGTCTTTAAAGATAAGCAGAAGTATCTTTACTACAAATGTTTCAGAATAAAGCAGATGAGAAGGACATAACAAAGCCTAAAGCAACTGAGATTCCTATCCTTGGAATCCATGTTAGTGTATGAATTGAGAATAGTTGGGGTAGATCCCAGGATACAGAATTTTTTCAGTGGCAGGAATGCTTCATATATGTGAAAAGAAAAAAAGGGGGTAGAAGAGACAGTGGGGGTATGTAAGAAGCCTTTACTTACTAGACAGAAAACTCAGAGAGATGCTGATTTTACCGTAGGAAAATGCATTGTCAGTGAACATCTGGATTGTTTTGTATGATGTGCTTAGGTTCCAAAAATGAGTAATCTTTGTTTCTTTTTTACCCCCACATTCAGATAGAATTTGAAGAGCATCCTTACTAATAAACAATAAAGAAGTAGGTAATGCACATATCTACTCTGATAGAAAATGTACTCATCTATTCTGAGTAACTCTTGATAGCAATCATAAATTCTAAATAGGAAGTGAACAAGGGGAAAAGAAATATGAAAAACATGAGTAAGATGGGTACTGCATTCCTGAATGGGTTTGTGGATAAATTGTTTAGCAGAATGTTCACCACCACCTCCATCTCTGTATCAGTTCAGATAACTATCTGAATTGATTCTCCAAACCTTTTGAAATGTTCCAAATACCATTTTCTAAAGCTCAGTAATAGCAACTTGTATACATGTTCACAATATATTGGTGATACTGACAATACTGTTATCTTTCTTACATTTTCTCTGGTTTGAAAAGACTGTTCATTCATGTTGTTTTTTTTTTTCCCCTCAAGTGCAGCATATTGCTACTTAAAAAAAGGCTGCACAACAAAATCTGGCAGAAACATGATTTCAAAAATTCCTTTCTAAGCTTCAGGCTTTCTGTTCTTTTTACCCTCTATCTTTACTGTGGACCTGACACTAGATTTAGATGCCTAGTCTCTGTCTTGCAAGTGTGATTCCAAATCTCTTGGAACATTTTCCTCTCTTCTTAGGTACAAGTAGATAAATATGTTGTTCACTTTGTCATTTTGACTAAACTGTCATCACGGCATAGTACAGCAAGCTTGACAGATATCTTTTTCTAATGAACCATCATACCTGGTCTACAAACCTTTCCACATCCTCCAGTGAATTAATGTGGTAGAATGCATTATTCTAGTACTTTTCTCACTCACTCTGTTTATAGTAGTTATGTAGATACACAATTACTTCCCTTAGTGGTTTCCCTATCTGTTAGTCTTTATGCTTCTCTCCATGTTTTTTCGGCTTCCATGCCATGGTTTAGACATCATCGAAAAGTCATTATGTGAATTCACAATTGTGAGTATCCCTGTTTCTTTTTTAAAAATCCCTCCTCTACACAATTTGCTGAAAAGCCTTGAAAGCCAGAAAAATTGTGAAAAATTTCTTATGCTTATCCTTGATAATGTATTGAAGTCCCTAAACTACAGTTTTGTAAATCATGTACAAATGCTTACCTAATAATTAGAAATAGTTCTTGTTGTAAAGAAAGCCACTATGCTAAATTTCCATATCACATTATGAAAAACCCACATTAATTCTACATGGGTCTGTCGGCATGAATATTTGAAACAAAACATTCAAGACTGATTTCACAAATCCAAGCAGAATAGAACTGTGGTCCAATTCATGTAAACAATCTAGTAAGAAGATTTCAAGCAGATCTGCCAATGATTACCAAAAATTTAAAATTTTGACTCACACTTAAAAAAATACAGTTAATTGCAGTATTGTTTATAGACATTGAATTAGTATCTCTATATGTGGTTTGTATTTCCATGCTTTATTCTTTTGAGGGAAAGTTAGTACCAACCCACATATTATTTTTTATACATCCAGTCTGGAATTTAAGTTTCCTGATAAGAACATGACTCAAGCTAAAATATTTCTGTGAAGTAGACAATACATCCCCCTATTTGCATGAAAATAGTTTCCAGCAAAATGACTGTCTACAGATTTTCATAAAAAAGCTTAGGCATATCAGTAATATAGTCTCCAAATGAGCCTTTCAATTTTGCTGCAGATAATCTTTTATTTCAAAATTGTTTAGGACAATGAAGCTTATGAAATTTAAATTGTTTTATCAAGTACTGGAAAATTAATCCTAGATTAAAAATACATTTTAAAATGTTATTAGGGATGTCATGTTACTAATAACAAGCCAACCTTTTCCCTCTATTTTCAGACAGGAGACAAATTCAATTACATTTTTGCTAATTGTCTGATGTATGTTCTTATTGTAATGCATATTATTTCAAACGTTTCAAGTTCATAATTGCTAGTGGGAGACAGCTGTATTGCTAAGATTTGGTGTATCAGGTGGAAAATACAACCCATTATCAAGGCATCAGCCTATGAAGACCTGTGCACACACTGCTTTAGGAAAATCAGTTGAAACTTTCTGAAAGCAGTTAGATGCAAATATGTTAAATACCAATTACTTTCACAGCAGAAATATAAGTCTCTCTTTCCAATTAAGCAAATCAGCCATGATGAAGTAACCCTGTGTCCAGTATTTTCCATGAGAAACAACCCAAGGGGATGGGTCCCAAGCCAAGAATTTTTCCACTTTAGAAAGAATCACATGTGTGTGAGATGGTTGAAACACTGCCAAGGGCAAGCGTTCAATGGCACATTCAGTCCAATGTCCTTGTCTTCCTCTTCAAGGACTGTAATGGGCATTGGCATTAATATTTCAAGGACTTCCTCTAATTTCACATCCCTCCAAGTATAAGGAGTAATCACCTAAGGAGATATTATTACTGAATAGTTGCTAAGCTTCCTACTACAGGAAATTAAATGGGATCATTTCTAGCCTCCCTCTTACTAAAAAGCAATACATACCTCTTTCCCTGGATTTTTGTGTGAAGATAAGAATCTTTAGGTTAGTAAATTTTCCATTTTTAAGCCCTTGTCCCTGGATATTGTATTCAAATCCAGCTCTATTAAACCTGGAAAAGAAGATACAGCGGCACTGCCAACTCATACCACTACTCCTTTTGTGTTGGTTTTTTTTCTGACCCTACTTCCTGCAATCAAATGGCTACTGCAGTCTTTGACTTCGTTATTAAAAAGAGATACTAAAGATCACAGCTTTGTGTCAGGAGAGCAGACAGGAGAGGAGGGGAGCTCAGAGGTCTTGAAATGGTGAAATTTAAAGATTTAAAATATATTTCAAGGTATCTCTTGCTGATTTTGGATGAGAACTGCTTTTTTGTTGTTTTTAAAAGTTGGAAGATGACATTACTGGTATGCTCATTTACCATAATCCTATTCATTCTTAGGTATGTTCTGGTAATAAAAACCAACCTGCAAAACAGCCTCCTGTATGTTTTGGGGATTCCTCATGGGTCAGGAGACTCCTTGACTAGTCTTAACTTGCATTATTAGGAGCAGAGACGTCGAAGTTGCGTAGACAAAAGCTAACTCAACCATCTGAAAATCAGTTGTCCTAAACTTCCACTATCTAGATTGGCTTGCGCACTGGTTCACTCACTCTTCAGCAGCTTTAGTACCCTTACCTGCTTTCAGCAGCTTCCCAAACTACGGTCTTACAGGCATCTAAGGCTTGACAGCCCTCCTAGGCTAGTTAGCTGTGACTGATCTCCCCTGATGGCCACACCTCCCCACCCTTGAAAATGTCATCATCTAGCAAAACACTTTGAATATGTTTATCTTTAGCACCTGAAAAACCTAATTTGGATGTACGTTTTTAGCTAAAAAAACATGCCGAAATCCATGGTGGTTCAGAGCCTACATAACTTTACCAGTGCAAGTAATTAGGATACAGTTAGCATTACAAACATTTATAATAATTATGCAGTGAGTGTACAAACATATTATAGGTTTAAATACCCTTAAGTAAACTTGCTGTCTGAATGCAAATGTAATGGCTGCAGCATGAAGCAGCACTGCCAGCTGAGTCAGATACAGCACTTGTTCATGGCCATGCCTGAGATGTCCCTGCAAAGCAGTTCGCGATGCAGTAACCTACGTTAGAACAGTACGATTCTTTATTCCCCTCTAGTGGCTGGTCTGCATAGTATTAGTTACTAGTCGAGGGCTAGAAGAACTAGACCAGACAGACTCTTGGGACAGCAAGACATGCCAAAAGGTTTTGGTTCAGTCCGTGTTGCCATCCACACTACCAGAATGCCAATAGTGCACAGAAAAATGGTCTGTGCTCTGGCAGTGATATGGGAGGCGAAAGGAACAGTTTTTGAAGGGTTGAAGTTTTACTTTCTTAGTCACTACTAAGTAATTAATTTAATAGTTTTATCCCTCAGAAAGGAAGAAGAATGTAACTGTCACTTAGAGTTGCAAATCTTTTATGTAGTTATTTTAGTCCCTGGATGTCAGTGAAGCTGAGTATGAACCTGGCCAATCCATCTCCAGGAGGTTACTATGAGTTCTGCTTTGCAGCTGGCTTCTGAATAAAGCCTGTCTGCAGTCTTCCATACTGCACATAAGCAGTAAATTCTCAGAGCATATTTGTCATTGAAATGTATTTAATATATACAGCCAACTCTATTACCAATGTTCTCATAAGTACTGCTACTTTTACTTAAGTACTATGGTAATGTGTAGCCAAACAGAAAGAAAACAACTATAAAAGTGCTAAAAATGGATATAAGCAGCACTAAAGTCTTGAAAGAGTAACGATTTCTATTAATGGTTGGGTTGGTAATATGATATGAGCTAAATTTTTCAAGTTTAGATGGAATTTTTTTTCCTGAATAGGATGAGACTATTCCCGAACAAATCACTGGAAGCAGGAAAGTGAACATGATGCATGAAAACAAATTACAGAATACAAGAGAGAACAAGAGGAGTCAAAGTGGTAGACACTCATCCTCCTTCTTAAGAACAGTGGGGGTTTATGAATCTTGGATTTTCCAGTGATTTTTTTTGTCCTTATTGAGAGCCTGAGGATAATGCAAGCTTTTAAGTTCCCAAGAGCTCCTGCCCTGCAGAGGATATGAAATCTTTTACCACAGAGACTAAGTGTTTGTGGTCAAGATCACAATGTATAAAGGACAAAGCATCCAAAACACAGGTTGAATTCTCAATGAGAATGAAGATGCAAAGAAATCCTTGCTCTTTAAAACAAGTTTGGGTCTAGTCCAGATTTTGAAGTTGCATGGCTCTTATCTCAGTGCGAATAGAAAACCATACAAAGGATATTTGAGGTTGCTTAAGCTCAATCTTGTGGATATATTATCCTTTACTGAGTACACTTAAAAAAGCCCCACCAAATAAAATTAAGTGTACCAAATCAGCCCTCCAGTGATGTTATTCTCAGTTCTGTCAGTTAACTCGATATGGGATAAAAGGTAAATTGAATATTTCAGTATAATACAGTAGGATGCTTCAATTTCTTTTGAGCATCTGAGCGTCCATCTGAGCAGTTCCATTTTTAGGAGAATACTAAATAAAAAGCAAGATGACAGCTTTCTAGGTCAGGAACTGCTAGACCTTTATTATTTTAAACAGCTTGGAGCACTGCAATATTTAGCCAGTGTGTGTGTGTGCATGTATGTTTTTACAAAATTTTACAACAGGGGTTTGTAATGTTCCAAGGCATGCTTCGGCAATAAAAAAATAATACCTGCACTCATTTATAAAGTGCAGGAACTCAGGGGTTTTATTCTCCTGGATGTATCTTCAGTTGCATTTTTTTTAAAGTACAAGCACACTTTAAGAACTGCATTTAGTCAGCTGTTGACTAATGGCTCTTACCTCTTTATGAAGCAGATAATGACTTTGCATAGAATAGCAAACTCAATAGAAACAATCACAGTAATGGAAGAAGACTTTTTGTTATAGAGTTATTACATGAAAGGAAACATTGACAAAACTGAAAGCTTTGTAAGGAAAACATCACCAGGTTTTGATGGATGCTACCTCTTTTGATGTGCCTCCTAGTTTTTCTTTTCTCTGTAATTGTTTTTGAAACGTTTGTTAAGGAACTTCTGATGATTTTTGATAGCTGAAACATAAAGCAGTTAATGGGAGCTAGAAAGCCATTTAAATGTCTGTAATAAATTCATATATTGCCACTATATTTCTCCTAGATCATAAGGTCTCTTTTGTACTCCAGATGCCATCTCAAAAAATAAACTTCCTACAGAGCATATGGATCAAATTTTAGCCAGAAGGGAAAAAACTGTTGACTTGGCACTCAGTATTTGTGACCCACGGAGTACCTTTACAGCCAGCCAAGTCATCAGTTTCCTTTTCTGCTAGGCAGTGGCAGCTCTGACTCCTCAAGAACACTTTTGCATGTGAAGCCTGGGTAACTTAACTCTGGCAATGATGAACAGGTACTGCAACTGACTGTAACTTCAAAAATTCAGTGCTCAGCATTGGAACTGCAGCTAACTTATTCCTGAAAAATGGATGATAGGACTGAAATTATGTAGAATACTATGGAATTATTTAATGGGTCCCTACTCTTGTGAAGTCCTTGAACTAAGTCAAACCAGAAACAACCTATCAAAACATGCACACTGCTCTCTTGAAGAAAAAAGTGAAGGGTGAGAAACCCACCAACATACGATGGTAAGAAGCACAGAGCTCAGATATCACAGGCACAGACACAGGATAAGAACTGAATTGAGTGTGGTCACGAGCATCTTAAAATTAGCCCTGTTCTTTTGACTCTTTCTCCTTGTTTTTTTGGAACCTTATTGTTTTGTGAGGTGAATATATTTTTAAATTGGGATACTTTTCATTTTTTGATGCCTGTGTGCAAATTCTTTCAGTCATTTCTGTTCTTGCAGTTCACTGCTGAGTGTTATGTAGATGCCCATGCTGTATACTACTCTTGAAAGAAAAATGTCCATGAAATGAAACCAGGACCATAGAAAAGCACAATACAGAGACCATATTTTATTACTTAGGTTGTTAAGTAATTTAATGTTCAGTTGGTCGTGCAAAAAGGTTGCCGAAAGTAATAACAATTCAGGCATGCCTAAACCAGTAATTTTAATCCAAGAGATTTTTTCCTCTGGTATTAACATTAAAGTTAACTTTAACAGACTGTACTGGCTTAAAAACTTAGAATATATTAATTAAATTTTGAAAATGTTTTTCTCCTAACAACTAAGAGGACAGTAAGGACATATCCAGCTTTCTATGGTTATTTGCAAATCACATGTATTTATTGATTGCTATCTTGGTGTGGCTTGTTTTAGATTTAGCAACAGTTTTTGTTCTTTCCTGGAAAAAAAGAGAAAAGAGTGCTATCAGTGAAGTTCCTTTTCCTATTATACCATGCCACTTAGCCTATGCTCTCTGCAGGAGACACCTGAACTCCCATATTTTAGCACTCAGAAGGCTTTACTGTCAGGGAACTGCTGAAGACCTTCAACTAGGAAACCGTAGCATAAAGCTCTTGGTAAGGAACGGTCTGTGTTCATGTCTCCCTAAAGTGCCTAATCCATATCAAAGATAACCTCTCACTTAAGTCTCATGGGAGCTGTGGGGGTTACAAGACATGTCTGTTTAGAAAGCTAGTTCTGCATTCGGCCTTGGAAACTTTCCCAGCCACAGCAGGACTGCTACTGTGTCTCCCAAGCCAAGTGGAAAATCTAGATTATATGTCTGGGTGAGAATTAAGACAAGGAAAAATGGTCTAGGGAAAAAGGAAGCAAAAATGACAACAGATACCAGAAAAATCCAGCATCCTTGGTAGATAGTGCTGGGCAACGAGCTCTAAGTGAGTCTGCTGTGGCAGCAGGGCTTGGACCAGTCCCTTCCAACCTCAACCATTCTGTGATTCAGTGGGAGGAAAGAAAAAACAAACAAACCAAAACCCAAAAATCCTCAAAACTCTTGAGGTTTTAACAGTGACATGCTGGGATCTAGCTACTTGCACAATATGCAACTATAGACAGTTATGCTGTCTTTAAAACCTCGTTAAATAAGTTCTCTTTTGCATTCAGGTTGCTGATAGTCTTGTTTCTTTTCTTCAGTCCTCTTCCTTGTTTACACAGAGCAGTGACAGTTTGCAGGTCCTTATGTAGTCAGGTCCCAGCAGGTCTGGAAATGCTGCTAACTTTGAGAAGTCAGGCTGTGTAGGGCTATAGAAACGTATGTTCTCGTTTTTGCATCATGGGAGGGGGCATCATTTTACAAAGTTAATTTATTGGAGCAGTCTGAGTTCTGGTGAGATTTACGAAATTTTACAAACATCCTCATCTGATGGGAAACATTAGAGCAACTGTAGAGAACCTGCATCACTGGCAATTACCCTTATGATTGTATGATCCTCATTAGCATGATTAAACTAGCTTAGCACCATATTATTTAAGTGGCACCAGGCAGTACTTTTCTGAAGAAGACATGTTAAAACGCTGAGCTGATATGAATTTTAGAAGAGTACCAACACACTAAGAATCCAAATAAAAAAAAGGTGCCATTTTTAAGCGACTACTATGGAAACAAACACTGCCTCAGCGAGACTGGGATGAGCACATTCCAGCAAAACCATTAAAACATTCTAGAGGCTATTGCTTACACTACAGGGTGCACTGCAAGCTCTTTATAATACACTTACACCTGATCTCCTTCTAGGTAGAAGCTTGAGGTTTAGGTCAGTAAGGAAGACTTTGAAGTCAAACAACAATGAATGGCTTTGGGAGTGAAACTCAGGATCTTTTGACTCCTAACAAAATTCAGCCTTTTCTTTAGCGGTTTCTGAATCAGGAGACGCTTGTACTCTTGCATTTGCAGAACACTGCTTGATTGGGAACAGGCAGCCTGATTCAGCAGATGTGCCGAATGTTCCCAATAGTCTTCAAAGCTGTTTTGTGTCTTAAAAAAATACTATTAAAAAAAAAAAAAGATTTTTTTTAACCAAATAGGTTAGTACAGCAGAATCAGTTATTGCGGAAGTGTCAAACCCCAAGAAGCATGTTTTTGTTTGTTCTTCTCTAAATAGAGAGAGAAAGAAAAAAAGAAGCTGGTTATGATTCTGCTTCCAGAAATGATGAGATACTAATTACTTGAAGACAGAATAAATACTGATTCTTTGATGTACCCATTAACTCACTACTCTCTGAAGCCAGCCGAATATTTCTCATTTGCTCCATCACATTTTGGCCGAGCGCCCTTGGCTGCTGGCTGGAACTCAACACAACGTGCGACCAGGATGCACCTGCATAGCTACTCCAATTATTCCATTAAGATGCTCATTGTCGCTAATTGGGAATTTCACTGGCATCATAAGAAACGTAGCATTTTAAGATTTTAAGATAATTTAAACAGAAATTAAGGAAAAGCGCTGGGTCTAGTCCTTACATCCCCCTTGCCTGCTGGCAGCGCGACTCGTTTCACTCCTCCGCGACCTTCCCCCAGCTGAAGTTTTCGCGTGCCGCTCAGGTGCCTCTCGCCGGGCGGCCCGCAGCGCTCACTCCCGCCCAGGGGACCGGAGCCAGGTGGGAGCCCCGCACACGCCGGCGGGGAGGGGGGGCCGCGGCTCCGCCGGGGGTAAGCCCGTCCCCGGGAGGGCAGGGGAGCGGCGGAGGCAGAGCAGCCCCCGCCTCCCGCCCGCTCTCCTCCCCCTTCCCCCGCTCCCGCCTTTTGTGCGCCGAGCCCGGGCGTCAACGGGCGCCGGCGGCCGCGGAGCTGACAGGAGCCCGCGGCTATCGGCCTCGGCAGCGGCGCTGTGGCGAGCGCGGCAGCGCGAGCCGCGGCAGCTCCCGTCACCAAGGCGCTGCCTGGCACAGAAACACAGACAGAGACGGACTGACAGACACACGCAGCGCGGAGCGGCGCGGGCTCGGGGGCCGCCTTTGCATCTCCTCTCCTCCCTGCACCATGCTTCGCGCCAGGCAGCGCCCGCCCGCTGCTCCCTGAGGGCAGCCAGCCCCGCGCCCGGCTAAGCGGGCGACTGGCACCCGGCTTCCTCCCCCCCGCCCCCAGTTACCTGAGTTAGCTCCGTCCCGGGGACTTTCGCAGCGCCTCCGCCCTCTCCCGCTGTGGCAGCTCTTGTGCGGCGGGGGAGTGAGCCGCCAGCAGCCGGAGGGACTGCAGCCGCCGCCGGGGGAGACGAGCTCAAGCCCCCGCCCCCGGAGCTCTTCATGGCGTCTCACCAGCAGACCAGGATCCAAGCCTACCTGGAGAAGAATAAGATCGGTCCCCTCTTCGAGGTAAGGTGCTCTCTTGCCAGCCGGCTCCTCCGCGGCGGGCAGCGGTGGGGGCGGGGGCGTCCCCACGATGGCCGCGGCCCCCCGCGCATCCCAGGTGAACGCAGGGGCGAGGATGAGTTTGAGGCGCTGCTTCGGCAGTACCGGCACTCCTCGCCCTGTCCTGCCACGCTGTACCACGCGTGTGCCCTCGTGTCCCTCCTCCACACCCCTCCGAGTGCCGGAGCTCCGCGCAGCCCTCCCTTCCCGGCTATCCCGAGGATGTGCCCCGCTTCTTCGCCCCGCCACGGACGCGCCGCCCTCTACTTCGCACGATCCCGCGCGGGTCGTCAAACAGGTGCCCCTTCACCCTCCCGCCCGCG